>BOPN01003822.1:102500-107500 GCA_017312705.2 Penaeus japonicus | reverse complement strand
CACAAGGGAATGTATACACGTTTGGCATTCTTTGTGATCACCATCATAGAAATCTAATCTCTCTCTCCTCATCGGCATTCGCACACAGAAAATCAAACAAACACACACACGCACACACACACACACACACACACACACACACACACACACACACACACACACACACACACACACATATATATATATATATATATATATATATATATATATATATATATATATACATACACACACACACACACACACACACACACACACACACACACACACACACACACATATATATATATATATGTGTGTGTGTGTGTGTGTGTGTGTGTATTCATGTGCGTTTGTATAATACATGGGTATAAATCTTATCATATCATCATAATGTATAATTCCTTAATAAAAAAATAAGAAAAAAGAAAATCTGATCTCAATTGCACATCAAGCAACCAATACAAATCTTCGGCGAGTTGTCCTATAGCTGAGGTCGTCCTAAGGTCCCCAATCATCCAAATTGATGACTTCGCTGGTTCCTTTGATGTCTCTGGTGTCAAAGGACGTCTGCATTGATGTCCTCCGTCAATCGCTTATACTGTCTCCATATTTTGCTCTTCAATCATTTCTTGACCTTTATCCTTTCCCTTCACATGCACTAATTTCAAGCCTTCTCCTTCTCATCCACAAACCCCCAGTCTTCCTCTGCTCATGCACTAATCTCCAGCGTTCTTCTTCTCATGCACAAACCTCCAATCTCCCTCTTCTCATGCATTAATCTTCAGCGTTCTTCTTCTCATGCACAAACCCCCAGTCTTCCTCTGCTCATGCATTAATCTTCAGCGTTCTTCTTCTCATGCACAAACCCCCAGTCTCCCTCTGCTCATGCATTAATCTCCAGCGTTCTCCTTCTCATGCACAAACCTCCGGCCTTCTCCTCGTCATGCACAAACCCCCAGTCTCCCTCTGCTCATGCATTAATCTCTAGCGTTCTCCTTCTCATGCACAAACCTCCAGCCTTCCCCTCCTCATGCACAAACCCCCAGTCTCCCTCTGCTCATGCATTAATCTCCAGCGTTCTTCTTCTCATGCACAAACCTCCAGCCTTCTCCTTCTCATGCACAAACCCCCAGTCTCCCTCTGCTCATGCATTAATCTCCAGCGTTCTTCTTCTCATGCACAAACTAGCCTTCTCTTTCTCATGCACAAACCCCCAGTCTCCCTCTGCTCATGCATTAATCTCCAGCGTTCTTCTTCTCATGCACAAACCTCCAGCCTTCTCCTTCTCATGCACAAACCCCCAGTCTCCCTCTGCTCATGCATTAATCTCCAGCGTTCTTCTTCTCATGCACAAACCTCCAGCCTTCTCCTTCTCATGCACAAACCCCCAGTCTCCCTCTGCTCATGCATTAATCTCCAGCGTTCTTCTTCTCATGCACAAACCCCAGCCTTCTCTTTCTCATGCACAAACCCCCAGTCTCCCTCTGCTCATGCATTAATCTCCAGCGTTCTCCTTCTCATGCACAAACCCCAGCCTTCTCTTTCTCATGCACAAACCCCCAGTCTCCCTCTGCTCATGCATTAATCTCCAGCGTTCTTCTTCTCATGCACAAACCCCAGCCTTCCCCTCCTCATGCACAAACCTCCAGTCTCCCTCTGCTCATGCATTAATCTCCAGCGTTCTTCTTCTCATGCACAAACCCCAGCCTTCTCTTTCTCATGCACAAACCCCCAGTCTCCCTCTGCTCATGCATTAATCTCCAGCGTTCTTCTTCTCATGCACAAACCCCAGCCTTCTCTTTCTCATGCACAAACCTCCAGTCTCCCTCTGCTCATGCATTAATCTCCAGCCTTCTCCTTCTCATGCACAAACCCCAGCCTTCTCCTCGTCATGCACAAACCCCTAGTCTCCCTCTGCTCATGCATTAATCTCCAACGTTCCTCCTTCTCATGCACGCAAGCCCCAGCCTTCTCCTCGTCATGCACAAACCCCTAGTCTCCCTCTGCTCATGCATTAATCTCCAGCGTTCTCCTTCTCATGCACAAACCTCCAGCCTTCTCTTTCTCATGCACAAACCCCCAGTCTCCCTCTGCTCATGCATTAATCTCCAGCGTTCTCCTTCTCATGCACAAACCCCAGCCTTCTCCTCGTCATGCACAAACCTCCAGTCTCCCTCTGCTCATGCATTAATCTCCAGCGTTCTCCTTCTCATGCACAAACCCCAGCCTTCCCCTCCTCATGCACAAACCTCCAGTCTCCCTCTGCTCATGCATTAATCTCCAGCGTTCTTCTTCTCATGCACAAACCTCCGGCCTTCTTCTCGTCATGCACAAACCCCCAGTCTCCCTCTGCTCATGCATTAATCTCCAGCGTTCTCCTTCTCATGCACAAACCCCAGCCTTCTCTTTCTCATGCACAAACCCCCAGTCTCCCTCTGCTCATGCATTAATCTCCAGCGTTCTCCTTCTCACCACTGAAACAGCCTTCTCTTTCTCATGCACAAACCCCCAGTCTCCCTCTGCTCATGCATTAATCTCCAGCGTTCTCCTTCTCATGCACAAACCCCAGCCTTCTCTTTCTCATGCACAAACCCCCAGTCTCCCTCTGCTCATGCATTAATCTCCAGCGTTCTCCTTCTCATGCACAAACCCCAGCCTTCTCCTCGTCATGCACAAACCCCTAGTCTCCCTCTGCTCATGCATTAATCTCCAGCGTTCTCCTTCTCATGCACAAACCTCCAGCCTTCTCTTTCTCATGCACAAACCCCCAGTCTCCCTCTGCTCATGCATTAATCTCCAGCGTTCTCCTTCTCATGCACAAACCCCAGCCTTCTCCTCGTCATGCACAAACCTCCAGTCTCCCTCTGCTCATGCATTAATCTCCAGCGTTCTCCTTCTCATGCACAAACCCCAGCCTTCCCCTCCTTATGCACAAACCTCCAGTGTGTGTATGTGTGTGTGCGTGTGCGTGTTCGTGTGCGTGTGTGAATATGTGTGTGTGTATTTAAGCAATTGCTGACATGCACATGGATGCATACCCACAATAAATTAGTTCGCCAACAATTGGGATTAAGAAACGCAATATTTTTTTCCCATGTTTCACCAATGCCAGTAAAAACAGTCCATTTCCTGTGCCTGCGTTGGATATGAAGGCAAACCCACAGATAAAAGAATGGTCTTTCTGTGAAAACAAAGTCAATTTTCTTTTAATTTTCCCCCTTCTATTTTCTCTTTGTATCCTCTCCCTCTCTATGTCTCTCTTATCCCCCCCCTCCCCTTTCCTATCACCTCTCACTACAGTCTCCTTAATCTTCTTTTTCTCTCTCAAAAGCATCCTCCTCACGTTCTTTCATTGATAAAAACGCCGTTAATGAAATCAATAACTTCTTTACCTCTCTAGCTGTTAAGAAAACACGAGACACTTTGTAATAGATTGACTTTATTACATTATCCTTAATTAAATGATCTAATGTATATATAATGCAGGGCTATCACAATGTATGAACCGATAACCTTAACTCCAAGACGCACCTTTTGTAAACAAAGACAGACAGACTAACGAACAGGTCAAAGAACAAGAAAAAAAGAAAGAGAGAAGCAAGAGAGAGAGAGAAAAAAAAATCCTACAATACTAACTCTGAGGAAACCGTGAACACACATACACACACACACACACAAACACACACCAGTGAAAAGCGCACACGAGGGACATTCCGGCAGCGAAGAGGGAAAAAATTGCCGGCCGATTTGTCAGCCGGGTGTGAGGAAGGACACACCTAGCGCGTGGTTAGAGCCTCCACGGTGAACGTAAGACTGAAATAACGCCAGGAAAATGACAACATATATTTCTGCTGGTAAATGTTGGTGATTTTTTTTTTTTTCTTCTGTGTAGAATTAAAAGTTTCATCAGTTGCTGTGTTGCTTCAGTGAGAAGTTACCCAGGAGAATGCCAAATGTATAAGGCGTCGCCATGTTTGCTTTTGTTGCATGGAGGCAAATTGGAGATGGAGTCACTTGCAAGCACAGCCAGCATAGCCTGGTCAGTACCAGAAGGAAAGAATGATCCCTTAGATAATACCTTACATGATGATTAACTATGAATTTTGCAATGCCCTTGCAATCCTTTGAAATTTCCTCTTTTGTTTTCTGTGCTTATGTATGCAAAACCTACACAAAATTATGATTCCATCTGCATTACAGACCATTCCAATGTATGAACTAAATTCATGATACAAAATGACTAAATTACTTTCAGGAAACCGATGACAGGACAGACTTATCATCTGTTTTTTTTTTTCTTTTTTTTCTTTTCTTTTCTTTTTTTTAGATTTTGAGCTTTCAATAATATGCTTTTATGATTTTTTTTCAATGTCTTATTCTGTTTTTTTTCCCTAAAACATTGCCTAGTTTACCACAGTATTTCTTGCTATCATTTCCATTCTATGTTTTAAAAAATGAAAATGAAGATTAGTATGTTAATAAACTTTCTATTGAGCCTGACCTTTGTCTCTTAAACTTATATGCTCTGTTGTTTAACCACTCATCTTACATAACATTCTCGTATTCTTTTATTCATTTTATTTCTCTACTTATTCATATATTTTGAACAGTATCACAAAAAGTGTATCTGCTAATTATTGAGCCAAAATTCCTTAATTCTGACGTAGCAAATTATCCTTCCATTTTACACGTTGTTTCCCTGTGAACTAGTTAACGATCAGATGTGTTTCTGCAAGATAGTTTGCCGTTGCACATGCACTTTTAATTCTGCTTTGTCATTATATTACAACGAAGGATATTTTATAGGTCGAAGTCAACGACCAGCAGTGTTTCCTCAATGTAGTTTGCTCTTTCATGTACACTTTTAATTCTGTTTTGTCATATTACAACGAAGGATATTTCACAGGTCGAAGGGTCAGGCCATGACATGAATGAAGAGCAGGACAGGGATTGTCATGAATCCTTGCCAGACACAAAATAACAATCCAAGTGATGTATGACTCACGTATTACATTTTG
>BOPN01003822.1:95000-97500 GCA_017312705.2 Penaeus japonicus | reverse complement strand
CCCATCACGAGTTACATAACCTTGCGCTTTCCTTTTCTGTCTTGTTAATTTTTTCAACACGTTTCTGAGGAAAATGAATATGAAAACACTTCCGTTCTCATAAACCTATTTGATTGGATGTGACCTTTATGTTTTTTTGTTTTTTTTTTCTTTATGTATACCGGTATTTCTCTCTCTCTCTCTCTCTTTCTCTCTCTCTCTCTCTCTCTCTCTCTCTCTCTCTCTATCGCTCTCTCTCTCTCTCTCTATATATATATATATATATATATATGCATGTGTGTTTGTTTGTTTGTGTGTGTGTATGCGTGTGCGTGTGTGCGTGTGTATGTGTATGTGTATGTGTTGTATGTGTGTGTGTCTGTATGTGTATGTGTATGTGTATGTGTATGTGTATGTGTATGTGTATGTGTATGTGTATGTGTATGTGTATGTTTGCATGTGTATGTGTATGTGTATGTCTGTCTGTATTTCCGTCGTCAGTTTGCATTCATATGTACGTCCATTCCTTTATGGGATATATGTTCGACATCAGCATATATACACCTTTCTTACTAAATCCTTTTTGGGAATAAAACACACACGTAAAACACACTAGCAATTAGACCTAAAGTAAAAGTGAAACGTAATCACATCAACATCAGGTTAATCAAGCGGACAAGAAAACTCTCGGCAATTCTGCACCGCCAATTCACAATAACCATTGCATGACGCATGTTACAGCGAATGTCTGCAACGAATATAGATTTCGAAAGTGAATTTAGATAAAAGTTACTTAAAGTGATTTTTTTTTCTGTATTTATAAATGTTGGTGATCCTGATGTTGATGATGTAACCATTTCTCTATCTTGCATTAGGTTTATATGATTATCGAATACAAAATTTCCTACCAATACAAAAGGAATATGTTTTTTTTTTTTTTTTTTAAATACAGGACCTTATTCTTATTTCTATTAGTATTACCTTTTTTTTAATCTTAATACGGTTTTGATAATTGATTTTTACAACAACAGGATGCTTCTTATTTATCTCGAAACTCTGAAAGAAACAAGGAAATTTATTATGAAGTTACCTAATTAATGAATTTATAACTTATAATTTATAACTTCAAACATTATTCACTGCGTCATTAAGCCGTGCGTAATTATAACTGCATATTTTTATTTATTCGCTTGATTCCTCTCTTTTCCTTTATTCACCTTTCTATCTTTCCCTCTTTTCCTTCCTTTGTCTTCCTCTCTCTGGCTCTCTTTTTCTTTCTTCTCTATCCATTCTTTCATTCCCTACGCTTAATTTCTTTTTGTTTGTCTTTGCTTCCGTTTTGTGTGAAGAAATTTAAAATCCTTCGTAATATTTTCCATATTAACTGATTTCGGATTATGTTTGGATATTATTTTCCTTTTTATCCTTTTTTTTCTTGCCATGCATCAGCATTTCTTGGCATCGGCGACTGACTGCTTATATTGCATGTTGAAAAAGTCAACAATGTTCCACAGAGTCAGTTTCAGTCTCCGTGATGTAGGGGCTCTAACTTTCTATTTGTGTCTTTAAAAAAAACATAGTTGCTATTATTCATTGTATATCTGTTTATAGTCTATTCCAAGTGTTAAGGTCAAGAATGCTGCTTTTCTAAGGCACCAAGTTGGAAAGTGCTATGAGTCTGAGTGCCGCTTTTCTAATACATTAAGTTGGCGCCTGGCCTTGGCACTCATTCCTTTAAAAAAAAAAAAAAAAAAAAAAAAAAGAGAGAGAGAGAGAGAGAGAGAGAGAGAGAGAGAGAGAGAGAGAGAGAGAGAGAGAGAGAGAGAGAGAGATTCATTAGCATAAAATCCCTTCTAGTTTGTTTTTTGTTTTCTTTTGACGTGTTGAACACAGTTTCCAATTCCTAAGTTTGTTTTAATGTCTATTTCTCTAAACAATTAATATCATTCTATCTCTAACCGTGTCCCTTTAAGTACAGAACATATTCCACACTTTAAAAATAAAGATATTGTCTTACTAATTTCTTATACATATAACACATCAACATACAACATCACACGATATGAATAATTTCTTTCCTGAGAACATAACATAAAATAACTTATAATGAGGGCGAATAATAACTAAGGGAAGGTATAATCTGCTGCAAACGACGTTGCATTTTTCTAACTGCTTCTTGAGACTGTGCAACTGGGAGACAAAAGGTAATCACTCAAGACGCTTTCTTCATATGACTTATCCATAACTCGGCATTCTAATATACTTTCAGATATGCTTATAGAATCTTTTGTATATTAGGAATCTCCTGAATCTAGATTTAATAAGTGATACTCTATCTTACCGTAGATATTAGTGTAGAAAAAAAAAATATTTTATCGTTTGAAAAACTATATTATTGGAATCAAGAGAGGTTTTGTATACTTTGTGTCTGTCTGTAGATTATAACAACATTATGTATGGTTCATATGCCTCGACATAATTTCGAGGCATGGACCCAGAACTGATAAATCTTACCCAAATT
>BOPN01003822.1:67500-80000 GCA_017312705.2 Penaeus japonicus | reverse complement strand
AAGGCAGCTTTTTTTATTTTTTTGTCAAGGCGCCGGTAGGTAATTAGGTTTAAGAATTTACGCGGCATTCACGCGCCTCGGGAGAGTGACACGTGCGGGGACAGGCTCAAGCGCTGGCGTTTTACGAAAGAATGAAGATCGCAAAGGGGATATGTATATATTTACAGTGTGGCGTCAGTGTGAAACGATACCCATTGCTTTCTGTGGAGCGAAAGAGGGTCTTGTGGTCTGGTCCAGTTTCTAGAGGTAGCAGGGACTTTTTTTTTTCTTTATAAAGTCGACAAACATTGAAGAGATAAGACCCGTGTCGTCTTTATGCAAGTTACTTTGATGTCGCTTCTGTCAACACGAAGTGGAGGGGAAAACAAGGGGGCAAGAGAGAGAGAGGGAGAGAGAGAGAAAGAGAGAGAGAGAAAGAGAGACAGAGAGAGAAAGAGAGAGCGTGACAGAGAGAGAAAGAGAGAGAGAGAGAGAGAGAGAAGTGGGAGATGAAAACAAGCTGAGAAGGTAAAATCAAATAAATGAATAACAGGGGAAAGACCTGAATGGGAGAGATAACAGGATTACATGTAGGACAACAGAGACAATAGAGAGATCTAACTAAACGAGATAGAGAAACAACAAGAAGACACAAGAAAACAATAATGTGCTCTTTCTCTCATGTCCGACTAGAGCGAAAGATCAACCCCTAAATAAACGCTCTCCTTAGGCCACGAAATGACGTCACACGCGCTCTCTTAAAGCAACAGCCATGAAATATATATATATATATATATATATATATATATATATATATATATATATATATATATATATATATATTTTTTTTTTTTTTTTTTTTTTTTTTATTACAAGCAGGAGCATAGCCTGGATTTTCGAAGAGGGAGGTTAGGGGGTGGGGGGGGGGGGGATCGTGTGGTGGAAAATACTAATGACTTAACTGACAATGACTAATCTAAAACATCAGGCTACTCCAATGTTTATTTTGATTTGAATCTTTCCAACAACATTGTTAATTTGCTAATTGTTCATAATTCAAAGCACATAGTGAATAATTGAGTTGTCATAAGAAAAAAAAAAAAAAAAAAAAAAAAAAAAAACGAAATCATGCATACTGTAAAAGAAAAATCAGGTAAGATACATTACTAAAAAGGAAAAGATAAATCCAAAAAATCCTACATTACACGAACGGCGAAAACGTTTTGAAATTGATCTAAGTTGATATCATTCGGATAATTTGACTCTGGGTAGATCGGGATGACTACAGTAATGAATTTGCTTTTGTAGATTGTCATTCATAACCGCTTATTAAATGAATCTATACATGTATTCATCAGATTATCGACCTATTCTGCTTTGCGAATTTATGCCCCAAAGGAAAGGGCAAAAGTTCATTCGAATGAAATTTTGTTTATCAATTTCATTTTTCCTGTATATGTCTAAAAATATATATGTTTATCTATGTATCTATGTATCTATCTATCTACCTACCTATCTATCTACCTATCTATCTGTCTATGTATATATCTATCTATGTATCTATCTATGTATGTATCTATCTATCTATATATCTATCTATCTATCTATACACACACACTCACTCAAGAGCACGGTAACGTCCAGAATGATATGCTTTCATAAATTTTTGATCTAAGAAAGAAATAGGGATAAACAGAACGAGAGAGAGAGGGGAAAGAGAGAGAGACAGGGAGAGAGAGAGAGAGAGAAAGGGAAAAAGAAAAGAAAGAGAGAGAGACAGACAGAAAGAAAGATACTTAAAACCAAGAAATGCAAGAATCCTTCGATTACAAAACAGGAACACACACACACACACACAAACAAGTACACACACAAACACACACACACGCAGACAAAGTAACAAAGTCTGCATTTGAATTGAAAGCTGATTCTAGCACACAATAGTATAAAGGGAATACTAGAATTCACATAGCGTCCTACAAATGAATGAAACATGTGGTATGAACAAGCGTGTATGTCAAAGGGATTTTCTCTTGATTCTATCAGCTTAGAATACTGTTCGTTGATAACACGAGAATTGGGAACCTGCACTGCATGACCTCGTGTGCCTGTATCTGTCAATTGGGAAATGGTGTTTGGTCTATTGACGCTATCAATTGCTGTAATAAAGTATTCTGGAATTATTAATGAATGTGATGATGGCGTTATTAGTAGCAGTAATTACGATTGAATTAAAAGGGTGAATAATGATGATGGTGACTATGATATCTATAAAAAGGAAGATGTTGATTACAATAATGTTGGTGAGTTTGATAACTACAACTGCGATGAAATGGTGAACGGAAAATAACGATAATAGGAGGAGGAGAAGGAGAAGAAGACAAAAAAGAAAAAGAAGAAAAGGGAGGAGAAAGGAGGAAAAGGAGAAGATGGGGAAAAAGAAGGGATAGAAGAAGAAAAAGAAAAGTAAAAAGAAAAAGAAAAGTAAAAAGAAAAAAAAAAGAAAAAGGAGGAAAGAGGAGGAGAAGAAAGAGAAGGAGAGAGAGAGAAAAAAAAGAGCAGAGGAGGAAGAAGAAAAAAGAAAAGAAAAAGAAAAAGGAAAAACAAAAAGTAGGAGAAAAAGAGAAGAAGAGAATGATAAATACGAGAATCTAATCCCGCAAGACATGAAAACGAGACAAACTACACATAAACAACGCATAAACAACAGACAAACAACTTCATACACTGATTTCGAGACCCCAACGCCGCGGGTTCGAGTCTCACACGAGGTAAAGAAAAACAAACAAAGAGAAAGACAAAGAGTAAATAACCCAAATAGATGGAGAGAATAACGTCAACTGTTAAGGTGTGAGTATGGTGTAAGTAATGGTGATATAAGTTATGGTGATCAGGCAGTTCATGATCATTGTGATTATAAGTCATCATCACCATCCCCATTACCAACAGAAACACCATTACCACCATCAGTATCACCATCATTATCATGACTAAGTTATTTGAAGAGAAGATACGATACCATAATCCAGTCATATATCAACCGTTTTAAGGAGCCTATATAGAAATATAGAAATGTTTTGTTAACATTATACTCTAGCAAGACGTGAAAGCAATTTCGTATTACACAAAGAAATTCACGGTACATGTACCTCAAATTACTTTAAATATAAAGGGGCAAGGACTTCAATTATGTACTCCTGCTACAGTACTGCTCGCTGACTTTTTATTTCTCGAATAAAAGTCAAGGAAATAAAAAAAAAAGGGGGAAAATAAAAAAAGAGATGACAAGCAAATAACAACAGCGACCATGCTTTGTTCACAGTCACTTCAAGTGTTTCCGGCGAAGGACAAAAGCACAAAAGCACAGCCAAAGCATTAGTGAAGGCAGCTTTTTTTTTTTTTTTGTCAAGGCGCCGGTTGGCAATTAGGTTTAAAAATTTACGCGGCATTCATGTGCCTCGGGAGAGTGACACGTGCGGGGACAGGCTCAAGCGCTGGCGTTTTACGAAAGAATGAAGATCGCAAAGCGGGTATGTATATATTTACAGTGTGGCGTCAGTGTGAAACGATACCCATTGCTTTCTGTGGAGCGAAAGAGGGTCTTGTGGTCTGGTCCAGTTTCTACAGGTTACAAGGGACTGTTTTTTTTCTTTATAAAGTCGACAAACATTGAAGAGATAAGACCCGTGTCGTCTCTATGCAAGTATCTTTGATGTCGCTTCTGTCAACACGAAGTGGAGGGGAAAACAAGGGGGCAAGAGAGAAAGAGAGAGAGAGAGAGAGTGAGACAGAGAGAAAGAGAGAGAGAGAGAGAGAGAGAGAGGGAGAGAGAGAGTGAGAGAGAGAGAAAGAGAGAGAGAGAGAGAGAAGTGGGAGATGAAAATCAGCTGAGAAGGTCAAATTAAATAAATAAATAACAGGGGAAAGGACTGAATGGGAGAGATAACAGGATTACATGTAGGACAACAGAGACAATAAATAGATCTAACTAAACGAAATAGAGAAACAACAAGAAGACACAAGAAAACAATAATGTGCTCTTTCTCTCATGTCCGACTAGAGCGAAAGATCAACCACTAACTACACTCTTTCCTTAGGCCACGAAATGACGTCACACGCGCTCTCTTAAAGCAACAGCCATGAGTGTTATGCCTGACAGTGCATGATATATTTTTTTTTATTACAAGCAGGAGCATAGCCTGGATTTTCGAAGAGGGAGGTTAGGGGGGGGGGGGTCGTGTGGTGGAAAATACTAATGACTTAACTGTCAATGACTAATCTAAAACATCAGGCTACTCCAATGATTATTTTGATTTGAATCTTTCCAACAACATTGTTAATTTGCTAATTGTTCATAATTCAAAGCACATAGTGAATAATTAAGTTGTCATAAGAAAAAAAAAAAAGCGAACGAAATCATGCATACTGTAAAAGTAAAATCAGGTAAGATACATTACTAAAAAGGGAAAGATAAATCCAAAAAATCCTACATTACACGAACGGCGAAAACGTTTTTGAAATTGATCTAAGTTGATATCATTCAGATAATTTGACTCTGGGTAGATCGGGATGTCTACAGTAATAAATTGGCTTTTGTAGATTGTCGTTCATAAACGCTTATTAAATGAATCTATACATGTATTTATCAGATTATCGACCTATTCTGCTCTGCGAATTTATGCCCTAAAGGAAAGGGCAAAAGTTCATTCGAATGAAATTTTGTTTATCAATTTCATTTTTTATGTATATGTCTAATATATATATATATATATATATATATATATATATATATATATATATATATATATATATATACATATATATGTTTATCTATCTATGTATCTATCTATATGTCTATCTATACATACATACATACATACATACATATACACACACACACACACGCACACTCACTCAAGAGCACGGTAATGTCCATAATGATATGCTTTTATAATTTTTTGATCTGAGAAAGAAATAGGGATAAAAAGAAGGAGAGAGAAGAGAGAGAGAGTGAGAGAGAGAGAAACAGACAGACAGAGAGAGAGAGATAGAGAGAGAAAGAAAGAGAGAGACAGAAAGAAAGAATGGGAGAGAGATAGACTTAAGACCAAATGCAAGAAAAGGAACACACACATACACACACAAACAAACACACACATACACACACGCACACACGCGCAAACAAACACACACACAAAGTAACAAAGTCTGCATTTGAATTGAAAGCTGATTCTAGCACACAATAGTATAAAGGGAATACTAGAATTCACATAGCGTCCTACAAATGAATGAAACATGTGGTATGAACAAGCGTGTATGTCAAAGGGATTTTCTCTTGATTCTATCAGCTTAGAATACTGTTCGTTGATAACACGAGAATTGGGAACCTGCACTGCATGACCTCGTGTGCCTGTATCTGTCAATTGGGAAATGGTGTTTGGTATATTGACGCTTTCAACTGCTGTAATAAAGTATTCTGGAATTATTAATGAATGTGATGATGACGTTATGAGTAGTAGTAATTACGATTGAATTAAAAATGAATAATGATGATGGTGACTATCATTTCTATAAAAAAGGAAGATGTTGATTACAATGATATTGGTGAGTTTGATAACTACAACTGCGATGAAATGGTGATGGGAAAATAACGATAATAGAAGGAGGAAAGAGGAGGAGAAGAAAGAGAAGGAGAGAGAGAGAAAAAAAGAGCAGAGGAGGAAGAAGAAAAAAGAAAAGAAAAAGAAAAAGGAAAAACAAAAAGTAGGAGAAAAAGAGAAGAAGAGAATGATAAATGCGAGAATCTAATCACGCAGGACATGAAAACGAGACAAACTACACATAAACAACGCATAAACAACAGCCTATAAAGAAATATAAAAATGTTTTGTTGACTTAACATTATACTCTAGTAAGACGTAAAAGCAGTTTCGTATTACACAAAGAAATTCACGGTACATGTACCTCAAATTACTTTAAATAAAAGGGGGCAAGGACTTCAATTATGTACTCCTGCTAGAGTACTACTCGCTGACTTTTTATTTCTCGAATAAAAGCCAAGGAAATAAAGAAAGGGAAAAAAAAGAGATGACGAGCAAATAACAACAGCGACCATGTTTTGTTCACAGTCACTTCAAGTGTTTCCGGCGAAGGACAAAAGCACAAAAGCACAGCCAAGGCATTAGTGAAGGCATTTTTTCTTTTTTTTATCAAGGCGCCGGTAATTAGGTTTAAGAATTTACGCGGCATTCACGCGCCTCGGGAGAGTGACACGTGCGGGGACAGGCTCAAGCGCTGGCGTTTTACGAAAGAATGAAGATCGCAAAGGGGGTATGTATATATTTACAGTGTGGCGTCAGTGTGAAACGATACCCATTGCTTTCTGTGGAGCGAAAGAGGGTCTTGTGGTCTGGTCCAGTTTCTACAGGTAGCAGGGGACTTTATTTTTTCTTTATAAAGTCGACAAACATTGAAGAGATAAGACCCGTGTTGGCTCTATGCAAGTTACTTTGATGTCGCTTCTGTCAACACGAAGTGGAGGAGAAAACAAGGGGGCAGGAGAGAGTGAGAGGGAGAAAGAGAAAGAGAGAGAGAGAGAGAGAGGGAGGGAGGAGGAGAGAGAGAGAGGAGAGAGAGAGAGAAAGTGAGTGAGAGAGAGAAAGGGGAGATGAAAACAATCTGGAGTAAGATTTAATAAATAAATAACAGGGGAAAGAACTGAATGGGAGAGATAACAGGATTACATGTAGGACAACAGAGACAATAGAGAGATCTAACTAAACGAGATAGAGAAACGACAAGAAGACATATGAAAACAATCATGTGCTCTTTCTCTGATGTCCGACTAGAGCGAAAGATCAACCCCTAAATAAACTCTCTCCTTAGGCCACGAAATGACGTCACACGCGCTCTCTTAAAGCAACAGCCATGAGTTCGTGTTATGCCTGACAGTGCATGATATAGGTGATTTTTTACAAGCAGGAGCATAGCCTGGATTTTCGAAGGGGGATATTTGGAGGGGGGGGGGGGGAGTCGTACGTGTGGTGGAAAATACTAATGACTCAACTGACAATGACTAATCTAAAACATCAGGCTACTCCAAATGTTTATTTTGATTTGAACCTTTCCAACAACATTGTTAATTTGCTAATTGTTCATAATTCAGAGCACATAGTGACCAAGTGAGTTGTCATAAGAAAAGAAAAAGTGAACGAAATCATGTATACTGTAAAAGAAAAATCAGATAAGATACATTACTAAAAAGGAAAAGATAAATCCATAAAATCCTACAGTACACGAACGGCGAAAACGTTTTGAAATTGATCTAAGTTGATATCATTCAGATAATTTGACTCTGGGTAGATCGGGATGACTACAGTAATGGATTGGATTTTGTAGATTGTCGTTCATAACCGCTTATTAAATGAATCTATACATGTATTCATCCGATTATCGACCTATTCTGCTTTGCGAATTTATGCCCAAAGGAAAGGGCAAAAGTTCATCCGAATGAAATTTTGTTTATCAATTTCATTTTTCCTGTAAATGTCTAAAAATGTATATCTTTATATATCTATGTATGTATCTATGTATCTATATATCTATCTATGCATATATCTATAGATCTATACATACACACACACGCGCGCACACACACACACATACACTCACTCAAGAGCACGTCCATAATGATGTGCTTTCATAAATGTTTGATCTGAGAAAGAAATAGGGATAAATAGAACGAGAGAGAAGAGAGAGAGACAGACAGACAGAGAGAGAAAGAGAGAGAAAGAAAGAGAGAGATAGACTTAAGACCAATAAATGCAAGAATAGGAACACACACACAAACAAACAAACACACACACAGACAAACACACACACACACAAACAAACAAACACACACAAAGTAACAAAGTCTGCATTTGAATTGAAAGCTGATTCTAGGATATAATAGTATAAAGGGAATACTAGAATTCACATAGCGTCCTACAAATGAATGAAACATGTGGTATGAACAAGCGTGTATGTCAAAGGGATTTTCTCTTGATTCTATCAGCTTAGAATACTGTTCGTTGATAACACGAGAATTGGGAACCTGCACTGCATGACCTCGTGTGCCTGTATCTGTCAATTGGGAAATGGTGTTTGGTCTATTGACGCTATCAACTGCTGTAATAAAATATTCTGGAATTATTAATGAATGTGATGATGACGATGTTGATTACAATGATATTGGTGAGTATGATAACTACAACAGCGAAGAAATGGTGAGGGGAAAAATAACGATAATAGTCGAAATATCTAAAAAGAAATCGGTGATTATAATTCTCATAATAATAATGGCTCATTTGAAATAACATGTTCAGACAAGATGATCATAAAAGTGATGATAATAAATGAGTACAGTAACGTTAATGTTAATTTCACCGAGCTTACTGACCATACTTCATGGCTTGTTTTGAGTTTCAGATTTTGAATTCTCTTTATGACTCAGAAGGCCAATATAGATAAACACTCACTTTTGTATTTGTGTATATATATGTACCATTAACTTATTTTATCATTATCATAGCTATTTTTCCAGGTTTGCCTTCAATCAGGTACAGATGTAAATGTTTTCTTGAAGACACTTTCCCATCTATCTATCGTTATCATTATTATCATCATTATCGTCACCATCACACTCATCATTATCACTATCATTACAAACATCACTATTACGACAATCATTACTGTATTTCATTGTAAAAATCGGGCAGCCTTGGCGTAGTGAATAACGTGGGTTCGAGTCCCAGGTTAGTCCGAGGTTAGGATGGAGTCGCATCCTGAAATCCAAAGTCCTGCGAAGGAAGATACGGTCTTAGTCCTTACGAAGGAGTTTGTGACGTAAACCTGAATCAGCGTTTTTATTTTGTATTTTATTTATCTATTTTTTATTCATTTATTCATTTACTTATTATTATCATTATTATTTATCTATTTATTTATTTATTTATTTATTTATTATTATTATTATTATTATATATATATATTTTTTTTTTTTTTTTTGGGGGGGGGTGGATGAAAGGCCTAGTATTATCTGTTCTTGTATTCTGGATTTTAGGGTTATTTTAAGGTTATTTTTTTTGTCGCAAAGGAGAAAGTTGGAAGTATACATACATCAGTCATAAAGTTTTTATTCTATTTTATTATATATATATTTTTTCTAATTTGAAAATTTCAGGAGATATTCTTCTTTTGATTTTAAATTCTTTGTTTAAAACCGTTGTCATTACATGACTCGGGTTGATGCATTTGCTAACTTGTTTATCATCATCATCGTAATCGTCATCGTCACCATCATTATAATTACCATCATCATCATAATCATCATCTTGATCATCATCATCGTTATCGTTATGATTGATGTTATCCATATTATCTTTTTCATGATTCTTTTTACAATCATCACTCTTATTATTGTCGTTATTATCATTCGTAATTTCATCAATATCACTATTGTTATTACCATCTTTGTTATTTCCATGATTATTGCAATTATTACTGTATTACTATTATCATCGTTATTTTCATCATCATTATTTGTATTACTAATATAATTGTTAATATTGTTTTTATTATCTTTGTTATTACAATTATTACTATCATCATCATCATTATCAATGTTATCATCATCATCATTGTCATAATCATTATCATTATTATTAATATTTACTACTATTATTGTTATTTTTGAACTGGTTTACGTAGCATCAATATGCATCACCATTTTAATTTAAGTATCTGAGTTTTCAAAAATAATAGCACGTTTTAATTTTCGTTTTTCATATTGAATCACTTATCCTGTTGATTTTTTTTTCGATTAAAAATCCTAATAACATTCCATAATGCTGTCAGTAATGCAATAGGATTTGGATGTAATCACAAAAGCGGATTTATACCGCGACCATTTTTTTTTTTTTTTTTTATCCCCCCCCTTCTCAACTCCCTGTTCAGAGGAAGAAGAAAAACAAACAGTAACGATAAAATCAATAATGATAATGATAATAATAATAATAATAATAATAGTAATAATAATAATAATAATAACAACAAAAATAATGATAATGATAATGATAATAATAATAATCATAATAATGATAATAATAATAATAACAATAATAATGATAATAATAATGATAATGATAATGATAATGATAATGATAAAAATAATGATAATAATAATGATAATGATAATAATAAAACGATTGCATAAATTAAAGACTAAGTCATTTTAATTGTAATATATTAGATGGATAGACAAGTAAATTGCTTATATGGATAGAGAGACAGGCTGATAGACAGATAGATAGAGATAGATAGGTAATGAGAATATATAGTAGAGGAATGATTAAATTGATAGAGAGGCAGGCAGATGGATAGAGATAGACAGATAGCGAGGATAGACGAAGGCTTAGAAGGGTAGAGAGAGACAGTAAGATAGACAGATAGATACAGATAGACAGGTTGTAAGAATAGATGGATAGCTGAATGGCTAGATAGATATAAAAGCAAGATGTAGATAGAAAAATATAAATATACACGTAGTGGGAATAGATAGATAGATGAATGTTTAGATGGATAGATAGAAATATCCAGATAGACAATGAGTGACATAGACTGATAGATGGATAACTCGATAGATACTGTAGATCTGTGAGGAATGAGGAAGTGGAAAAGGAGTTAGTGAGAATGATTGATACATGATCAGATAATTAGATAGATGGATAGATAGACAGACAGAGCGATATATATAAGAGTAGATGGATGAATAAAATAATTAGTAGATAGTCATATATACAGATAGGCAAGTTGACAAAGCGTTAATTGAGCAGACTAATAAATGAAGATAATGATATAGATATTGTGGGATATTATAGCGATATAGTGCGATACACGAAACAGTATTTGTAATACTTTACAAATGAGGCAACAGATTATGCCAAATATTGTGATATTAGTTGTATTATGATTTATTTTATCGGAGTGATATTATTTCAAAAGTTATTACATGTTACATGAAAGCACATGTATCATTATTTACATTGTTTGCTATATTTACGTTTCGTTCTATGTACAATACGTAGCATGTATTCTTTATGTACGAGAATAGTATTTCTGTTATACGATACTTTATGTATACCTCGTGCATCTGGTAACAACCTGAGAGATACGAGAGGAGCGAGCCTGCCAGGCCACGAGGAGACCCAGAATGTCTTGCCTTATTTTGAATTATAAAAACCTCCAAAGAACCCACTTTCGTTTTATATCGGTGTTTAATTCTCCCACAAGTTTAGAGGATTTACCATAGAGCATAACAGATAGCATTCCACCATATTGCATAACAGATATCATTCCACATTGCAGAGTGTACAGGGTTTGTTTATTTTCACTGTATGGCACTAATTTAATGTCTATACGTGAGAAAGTTTCAATGAGTGCGTGTGTTGAGTGAGTGAGTGTCCGTGAGTGTTCGTAAGAATCTTGTGGTTCAGTTTTGGAGCTTCAAAGCGAGGTTAGCTGGCTAGCCTATCAAGCTCTAACCACCTCACTTAGCTCCGATCTCCGCACCACCTCTGTAAGTTTCCGTATTTTGTGTTTGTGATGCATCAGATGTTGCAAGATATCAAATGTTTTGTTTAAATTAATCTATGCAATTTGGATCATTTACTTTACTGTTGATTGCTCTCTTTGCAGCCTCCAAACACCTGTCAACACCTGCAAGTGACTGATGATCCCGACATTACGAACTGGTTGAGCTGGTGGCTTTTTTTTTCTTTTTGTCTTCTTCTTTTTCCTCTTCTTTCTCTTCGTCTTCTTCTTCCTCTTCTTTCTCTTCGTCTTCTTCTTCTTCTTCCTCTTCTTCCTCCTCCTCCTCCTCCTCTTCTTCTTCTTCTTCCTCTTCTTCTTCTTCTTCCTCTTCTTCCTCCTCCTCTTCTTCTTCCTCTTCCTCCTCCTCTTCCTCTTCTTCCTACTCCTCCTCCTCTTCTTCTTTTTCTTCCTCTTCTTCTTCCTACTCCTCCTCCTCTTCCTCCTCCTCCTCCTTCTCCTCTTCTTCTTGTTCCTCTTCCTCTTCTTCTTCCTCTTCTTCTTCTTCTTCTATTGAGAGTGCTGATTATTGTAAGAGGGCCTGCCCACTTGTACTCCTCGATACGACTGAAAACTCGTAGAAGTTTGCGCTGTCCACTCTCCTTGGAATTCTACCCCGATTGTGATATTGCTTATTATGTTATTTTCGTGTGTGTCATAGTGTATATATTTGTGAATATATACTTATAGTGCAAGTGTATTTATGTATATTATAAGACCTTGGATTAGCCATCAAATATAAAGGATATTTTAAAAGAACTGGAGGGAGTTAATGGAAGAAATAAGCTTTACCCTAAACACAGAGAGAATGAAGGATGATTTACAGAAAATATACTAAAAAATATCTTTTTCATTAGTATTATTATTTAATTACCGTTATCATTGTTTTTCTC
>BOPN01003822.1:50000-52500 GCA_017312705.2 Penaeus japonicus | reverse complement strand
CTCCTGTCTTTATCTCTCCTCTTTCTCCCCTTTTACTCCTTCTTTTATCCCCTTCTTTCTACTCATGTCTTTTTTCTATCAACACTTTCACCACATTCCCCTCCTTTATTTCCTTTCCCTTCTCTCTTTTCTCTCTCCCCTTTCCCCCTTCTTCCCCTCTTTCCTTTCTCTCGAATTTCAGATTCCTTTCTCCATTTTTACCCTTTTTCCCATCTCCCTTCTTTTTTTCTTTCTCTGTTTTTCTCGCGTTCCCTCTCTGCCGTCTTTTCCTTCTTCTGTTTCGTTTTTTCCACTCTCACTTCCCCCTTCCCCCTTCTCCTATCTTATTCCTCTCCGCTCTCCCTCCTCCCCTTCTTCTTCCTCCTCTCTCCCCTCTTCCCCTCCTCCTCCTCCTCCTCCTCTTATTCCTCTCCGCTCTCCCTCCTCCTCCTCCTCCTCCTCCTCTTCTTTTTCTTCCTCCTCTCTCCCCCCTTCTTCTTGCTCCTCTCTCCCCTCTTCCCCTCCTCCTCCTCCTCCTCCTCTTCTTCTTCCTCCTCTCTCCCCTCTTCCCCTCCATCCTTCTCCTTCTCCTCCTCCTCCTCCTCTTCTTCTTCCTCCTCTCTCCCCTCTTCCCCTCCATCCTTCTCCTTCTCCTCCTCCTCCTCCTCTTCTTATCTACCTATCTATCACTCCACCATTATCTCGTCACGAAAATATCGACAGCAAGCGCCATTTTTATTCCTTTCACCGTCGCCGCGATTAAGAAACAGGCAGACACGTGAAGCAACGAGAACAAATGTTTTGATTCGTCCCTCTACCCCCCCCCAAGGAGTGTCAGGAAGAAATGGCAGAGCTGTTAGAATCTGGCACTCTCTCTCCCGCGGGAACTCCGGTGCCAAGGACAACGAAACGCGGTAACATACACCTGTGCCTCCCTCCCCTTCCCCCCCCCCCCCCCCCCCCTACCCGTACCACTATCACCCCTACCCCCCTACCCGTACCACCATCAACCCCCCCCCCCTCCACACACACACACATACTCACCGCCAACCATCCTCTCCATCAGAGAGAATGTGTGTGTGTGTGTGTGTGTGTGTGTGTGAGAGAGAGAGAGAGAGAGAGAGAGAGAGAGAGAGAGAGAGAGAGAGAGAGAGAGAGAGAGAGAGAGAGAGAGAGAGAGAGAGAGAGAGAATGAGAGAGAGAGAGAGAGAGAGAGAGAATGTGAGAGAGAGAGATAAAGAGAGAGGGAATGAGAGAGAGAGAGAAAGATAATGAGAGAGAGAGAGAGAGAGAGAGAGAGAGAGAGAGAGAGAGAGAGAGAGAGAGAGAGAGAGAGAGAGAGAGAGAGAGAGAGAGAGAGAGAGAGAGAGAGAGAGAGAGAGAGAGAGAGAGAGAGAGAGAGAGAGAGAGAGAGAGAGATGGAGAGAGAGAGAGAGAGAGAATGAGAGAGAAGAGAGAGAGAATGAGAGGGAAAGAGAAAGAGTGAAACAAAAAGAGAGTGAGAGAAAGAGAGAATCTCAGATCCAGGGAGCCAAAATATCTAACATGCATGCCAGTAGACCACAGCAATACTAATGCATTTGGGGAGGATAATAACTGGTAATTGTCGCTTTGTTCGCGTGTAACTGGGAGTTATGTATGCATATGAACCTCCCAACCCACCCTCCCACCCCTCCCCCTCACATCTCCCCTCCCCCTAGCCACATTTGAACACCCCCACCCACCCCACCCCTTCCCCACCCCCTCGTCGCGTACCCTAGCTCGGAAATACGGAAACACACTATAGCTTCTGGCTTTCCACAAAATATATATACACACTGTACGCATCTTCCTTAAAACTAGACTAATGGATTCCTTAATCTCTATTACATCCATTAGTTCTTGAGTGTACAGCTACATTGATCATTTTTTGTCCGTTGAAATGAATCCCCTTTTGGCGAGAACAAATACAAGGGAATTCCTAAGTTGAAATCACTTCACGTTATTATGTTTTTTTTGTTTGTTTGTTTTCCTTTGTGACTTTGATGTACATTGTAAGACGTTGAATTAGTTGTTTTTTTTAATCGGTTTTATATATTTCTTTATAGGAGGAGAGTAAATCTTATTGGTATGTCTTTTGTTATACATATACATATGTGAATTATACATATATATAATCGTACACACACACACAGACACAGACACACACACACGGACACACACACACAGTTACACACACACACACACACACACACATCCCCATACCCCTCTTGCCTATCACCCCTCCCCCGCCCCCACCCAACCCCCTATCCCCCGCACACAACGCCCCAAACAGACACAACAGGGAAAAGAAAGACGCGCTGGAGCCTCATGACCAGCCCAAAGCCCGGCTCCATGACAGGCGCCTCGCCAGAGCACTGAGCCCTTCCTGTCGGGGACGAAGGACCTTAAGCCGCTTGATCCCTTGCAAAGCCTCGTCGGACACGAGGCACACTGGACGCCCTGAACTTAGGCCCCGAGGCTCTAGGGGGCTGAAGGGACT
>BOPN01003822.1:22500-25000 GCA_017312705.2 Penaeus japonicus | reverse complement strand
AAAAGAAGTTCAAAGACGCGTGATCTTGAAAATACAAGACAAAAAGGGTTAATTTTCCGCCCTTAAGGATTTAAAAAATTAGTGCAATAAAAGGCTGTTGCAAATTGACAGGGTCAGAAGTTTTGGATTAATTTAGATATTTGGTTTTCTTTTGATAATGGCAATGATTTTAGTGGTTTTAATGATGATGGAGATAGTGTTTGCGGTTATGATGGTTACGATGGTGATGATGATGATAATGATGGTGGTGGTGGTGATGATGAGGAGGATGATGATGATGATGATTTTGGTGATGGTGATGATGATGATGGTGGTGGTGGTGATGATGATGAGGATGATGGTGATGATGATGATGATGGTGATGATGATTTTGGTGATGGTGATGATGATGATGG
Source organism: Penaeus japonicus (assembly GCA_017312705.2). Taxonomy (NCBI): domain Eukaryota; kingdom Metazoa; phylum Arthropoda; class Malacostraca; order Decapoda; family Penaeidae; genus Penaeus; species Penaeus japonicus. The sequence goes on along the minus strand of BOPN01003822.1, from coordinate 24,605 downwards.
TGGTGGTGATGATAATAATGTCCGTATCTGCTACGATCGGGCATTTATTAAAAACATATAAATGTTTTGTACCAGCGGTCACTTAAAATAGCCACGAAATACCAACCTTTACTGAATCGCTCGTACGATATTATTAATAGTATTCTTACATTCAATAAACCAAAATTTACCGTTAATAACTCTTTTTGTGAATTAGGATGGTAATCTTAAATAGATTCCAATACTTTAACTACTGGTAAGATAAACAAGGAAAGGATAAAAGGGATCACAGTTGCCACCCTGGTCCTGCTTAGTCACAACATCTTTCCAAACACAGGTGGCTTTTTGGTTAAGGATCCCCCCTCTGTCTCAATTTAAAGCGTAAATAGAATAGCTAGGGTAATGAGATATATCCTAGAAGGTGCTTTCGGTGAAGTGCATCCTAAACAGTGAAGGTTTTTAGAATTCTGTCCTTAGCCTTGTTTCCATTTTTTTTTCTACGTTTTTATTTTTTTACGTTTTTATTTTTATTTTGCGTTATTCTACGTTTTTATTTTTATTTTTTTATTGTGTTGAATGGAAGTGATTATCGTCGTAGGTAATCTTTGGCGACAACCCGATAGTGGTGGTGTAGAGGACAATATCCGGTCGGAAATAAGAGAATAAAGAACAAAGAAAGCTAACTACGAACAGTAGAGGAGAGGAAGACAAGAGTTACGGCCAGTGGTTATAATTTTTGTTTGTTTGCGTCACGAGGACTGACGGTCAGGTCAAGAAGACCAGTGACACCATCAAGTGACACCATCAAGTGACACCATCGAGTGACATCATCAAGTGACACCATCATGTGACACCATCAAGTGATACCATCATGTGACACCATCAAGTGATACCATCAGGTGACATCATCAAATGACATCATCAAGTGATACCATCATATGACACCATCAAATGACACCATCAAGTGACACCATCAGGTGACATCATCAAAGGACATCATCAAGTGATACCATCATATGACACCATCAAACGACACCATCAAGTGACATCATCAACTGACACCATCAAATGACACTATCAAGTGACACCAGCAACTGACACAATCAAGTGACACCATCAAATGACACTATCAAGTGACACCAGCAACTGACACAATCAAGTGACACCATTAAATAACACTATCAAGTGACACCATCAAGTGACACCATCAAGTGACACCATTAACTTTCAAAGGATATGGGGAGAAAATATTGTAAATTAAGTAAACGTAACGACAAATCTAATTCAGCAGAATAAAAATAATTAAAGGGGGGGAAGGGGGGGGGGGTAAAGATATCATTCGCCTAAAGGTTTGTGATTTATAAGGGAAGAAAAGATTCTAGCAATAAAACCAAATTGGTATAACCCTAAGGATAATTCTATAAACCCTTTTGATAAGACTTGAGGAGTTCAGTTAATAACTATTAAAATGACTAGATCCAATTACAAGCTAATTGCTTAGTTAAAAGCCATTATTTTTCGTTTATATGCCACAAAAAAAAAAAAAAACGATAAAGGGAGAATTATTATTTACTTAATTATAGGCCACATTCCATTAGAGGAACCCAGCCAAACCTACGTGCCTTCAAAAACCCAACAACCACTCTGCCATTGTTATAATTCTACTTTATTTTATTTTATTTTTTATCATAATTGTTGGAGGTTTTCCTCAGTGGTGGCGGCGATACCGTAAAATAAGAAAGAAAAGTTGAAGTTCTTTTTAAAAATTTCGTACACGTGGTGGCACCGTGAACTTTCGTGGGTGACACCAAACTTATCCTGCACAATAATGATGAGGATGATGATAAAAATAATGATAATAATAATAATAACAATAATAATAATAGTAATAATAATAATGATAATAATAATAATGATGATACTACAACTACTACTACTACTACTAATAATAATAATAATGATAAGGATAATAACAACAATAATCAAAATGGATGATTTTGACAATGATAAAGGTGATTACGGCAATAATCATAATAATAACAATAACAATAGTAACAACAATAATGATAAACAATGATAATGATAATAAGAAAAACAATTATAGTAAAGATAACAAAACAACAATA
>BOPN01003822.1:0-2500 GCA_017312705.2 Penaeus japonicus | reverse complement strand
TTTCTCTTATTGTTTCTCTCTCTTTCTCTCACACACACACTCACACACACACACCCCTTACTCTCTCCCTCCCTCGTTTTCTCCCTCCCCCTTTCTCCCTCCTTCTCTCTCATTCTCCCATCCCCTCTCTCTCTATCCAATTCTCTCTTTCTCTCATTCTCCCTCCTTCTCTCTTTCTCTCTTACCCCATCCCTCTATATGTCTCCCTCTCTCTCTCTCTCTCCTCCCATCTCTATCTTTTTCTCTCTCCTAGCCCTCTATCTTTCTCTCTCTTTCTCTTTCTTCTTCCCTCTCGTTATCCATCACTCCCTCCCTCTCTCTCCCCCCATCCCCATCTCTCATTTCCACCCTCTCTATCTCCCCATCCCCTTATCTCTCTCTCCTCTCTCTTTCTCTTTCCCCATCTCCTATCTCTCCTCTCTCCCCATCCATCTCTCTCTCTATCCACCTCTTCCCATCCTTCTTTCTTCATCCGCCTCTCCCCCCTCTCCCCATCAGAGAGAGGAAGAGAGGGAGAAAGAGAATGAGAATGAGAAAGAGAGAGTGAGAGAAAAAAGAGAGAAAACGAGAGACAAAATTCGATTACAAGAAATGGGACAGGCAGAAACCACTGAAAAAGAAAACGGAAGTGAGCGAGGCAAGCGGTGGTCCGTTTTCTTTGTTTGACAGAAAATGAGAATAAACATTAAACGTCGGAATAGAAAGGAAGGGTAATAAAAATGAGAAAGAGAGTAAAGGGAGGGAAAATATAAGGAAGAAAGAAAGAAAATAAGGTCGTGGAGACTGAAAGAAGGGGGGGGGGGAGAAGGGTGAAAGGAGAGAACGGGAGAGACAGAGAGAATGAAAAGGTGCAATTATTCTTGTGCGAATTTTTGATTGTCTGGAAGGAGGAGAAAGCGACTGAGGTAGAGACTTTCTTCAGTGAAAACTAACAGGAAACTTTTTTTTTTTTTCTCTCTCATTCTCCCCTCCCCCCCTCTCTCTCTCATTCTCCCCCTCCCTCCTTCCTTCCTCCATCCATTGACAATAACGCATCAATGAATCACGAGGTCTTCCGAAGGAGAGGATGAGAGCGATAAAAAGCAATAAAGACGACCGGTTCGCCTTAAGTAATAACAATGAGATCTATCCGGTAACGCAAGGACACGCCCGTGGTAAGGGGTGGGTGTGGGGGTGTGGGGGTGGGGTAGGGTGTGGGGTTGGGGAGGGTGGGGTGGAGGTAAATGATTGCTGTGTCATGGCCTAGGTGTGTCTTTGTATTTTTTTTGTTTTTTGTTTTGTTTCTTTGTGTTTGTTTTTGTTTATGGGGCGTGGTTGGGTTTGTGCTTATTTGTTTATGTTTTGTTTGTTGTTTTGGATTTTTTATTTATTTATTCATTTTATATATTCTTTTTTAATTATCATTTATCTATATATTTATTATCTCTTTTTTTCCTTTTTGTGAATTAGGTTTTCTTCAATATCATCCATGCTGCGGTTGTTTTGTAATGTCTTGTATTTGTTTTTCTTTCTTTTGTTTTTCTTGGTTTATCATACTTTCTTTGATTATTACTTTTGTGTATATATATTTTTCTTTGTTTTATATTTTTTCCTTATCCTTATTATCATAATTGTCATTGTGATTATCATTATTGTCATTATTATCATAATTATTATTATTATAATGATCATCATTATCATTACTGTCAATATCATTATCATCATCATTATTGTTATCATCATTATTATTATTGTCATTGCTACTACAATTGTCATGGTTATTATCATTATTATCATAAGTAATAGTAGTGGTATAGTTATTGTTTTCATTATTATCATCATTATTATTGTTATTTTTGCTTTTATAATTATTGATATTATGATCATCATTATTGTCCTTGTTATTATCATCATTATTATCACTACTATCTTTATTATTATTATCATTAGTGTTATTATTATTATTATTTTTATCATCATTACCATTATTATTATTATAATTATTGTTATTATTATCATTGACATCATTGTTATCGTTATCTTTATTATTATCATAAGTATCACTGTTATCTCCATTGTTATTATCATCATCATTATCATCATAATAATCCTCATTATCATTATCCTTATTACCATTACCATCCCCATCATCATAATGATAATCAATCTTACTATCAATACTAATGCTTTATATCTAAATATTCTCATATGTCAAAGCCAGCCATTATTTCTTTTCTTCTTCAATTTTTTCTATTTTGCTTTTTTTTCGAGGAAATAAATATGATGCAGAAAACGCAATTGGGACAGAAGGGGAGGGACGCGGATTATTGTCAGGACCAAATTTGTATTCGAGATGGCGTGGAGAAGGAAGGGAATGGGATAAAAGGGAAAGATGGGGAAAGGAGGGAGGAGGGAGGGAGATGGAGAGAGAGGATGGAGGAGGGAGGAGGGAGGGAAATGGAGAGAGAGAGGAGGGAGAAGGGAGGAGGGAGGAGGGAAAGGGAAGGGGATGGCGAGAGAG
>BOPN01003821.1:125868-128368 GCA_017312705.2 Penaeus japonicus | reverse complement strand
GTAGAAATTTGCTAAAACAGTGACTATGCAAGTATTGCAGTTAGCAATGAGAATTAATAATATACAGACTATTAAAATCATTCAAGCAATGTATTTAATAATACTGCCCTTTCTCTTAGGTAAAAAAAAATAAGAAAGGAATATGAGTTCAGTCACGTTCCATTGTTTTCAAACTGGATCAATTACCACTAGTTCCCATACCCACTGGTTACACTGCCACTTAATCATTCAAACACAAGTCTAATAGTGTTTTTGCCACAGTGACATTTCATCAATTCTCCAGTTATCTACTTGGCCCAATGCTAGTGGTTCAGTTGTCACCAAAATTAATTACTTATCGGTTCAGTTGTCTAGTGGTTCGAGTGTCACAGGGAACCGGGAATAGATGTGTTTGTCATTTGAATAACATCTTAAAGATATATTAATAGTGTCGAAACCTTAAAAGTTGTAATGATTACAATCTAAACTTAGCCATCATACCACAGGCTATATGCAGCAGTTAGTAAAAATATTTTAAGAGAGAGAGAGAAAAAATGAGTATTTTGAGAGAGAGAAAAAAAAACATGCACTTGAAATATAAACTAAGTGACACAGTGACATTTCAGAGTTCCGGAGTATCTCCTATTCTATTTACGATCATCTTAAAGTTTCATTAGTCAAGAAAAAAGGAGAAAAATGAAGGTGGAGAAAACCACTGACATATTGGGAAGCATTCTTTATAATGAATGCTGGTGAAGTTCAACACTAACAATAAATATATGTTGACTTTTTAGAGAAGAAAATGCAATCCATTGTAGAAAAAGGTTAGAATAATAGATAGTTTCATGTTATGATTCAACTTAACGTATACAGTATGTACAAAAAAACAAATATTCTTTACGTTTAAATCTTAATTCTCTCCCCGTCTATATCATAAATCAGACTGTTAAATTTTAGAAATAATAAACACTAAATTTATATAAAGCATGTTCATATTACATACATGTATTCCATATTACATACATAGCTATATATATTTCGTAACGTCATTAACATCCATGCTCTGACGTAGTCAATGGCGGTGCTTTATGGCACAAATTCCACAAAGACAACTTATCACAAACAGCTCTTGTATACAATTCTATTTATTGAATGCTTGCTTTATCAGTCAACTTTATGACTTAAAGGGTTTGAAACATCGTGACATTAAAAAAAAATAATAATAAAAAATAAAAGATAGTATGGCAGACTATATCACACCTGGTCTAGCAGAAGCTGCCATGACCTATTTTGTTCCAACTTATTCGAAATATCGAGCTATATTATTTACGCCATATAGACATACTCAATATTCCCAAGTCTTCGGAAGTTCCGCACAGCAACATAAATGTATATTTTGATATATACATTTCAATTAAAATCAATTTGGCAGTTATCCGAATTACAAGTAGACAGTGTTAATAACAATAATAGTAATACAGACAATGATAATAATAATAATTAAGATGATAAATGATGGAATGAACATCATCCTGATCCTATAATTACCAGCAAGGGATCAGGACCAAACACTGGGCTCATAAAGAAAGAAAGAAAGAAAAAAAACAAAAAAAAAAAACACCTTCACTCCGCGTTAGATTTCGCTTTTTTTTCGGTCACTGTCGAGGGAAAAGGCATGTTCATTGCTCAATTGAACTTAGGTCATTGTTGATTGTCCGGCTCTGCCTCCCCTTGGTCTCATTTTCAGTAAATGTATATCTAAGTTTTCGAAACTTGAATTCGATACCAGAGAATATGATGTACTGGATATTATTAAGATAAGATGGAATTAGTCCCGAATTAATGGTCAGTATATCAGTGGCTATTGGCACATCCGTATGCTGGTTATTTAACTATTAAGTAAATCTTGTCACAATATATGGATGGTTTTCCCATAAAGTTTTTAAAAAATTAAGTTATTAGTTTACATATGCATGGAGTTTTTCGGATAACTTTGGAGTTTTTAGTATGGTCATCGTGTTTATTTATTTATTTATTTATTCCTACTAGTTGCAACGCTGGTCGCACGTTTCTGAAAAGAGACCATTAGGCAATACAATATATATATATATATATATATATATATATATATATATATATATATATATATATATATATATATTCTCTCTATAAATATCAATAATGCACATAATGAAAAAAAGTTATCATAAAATTCTGACATGTATCATTAACAAAGTCTGTGATTCGTTAATTAAGGGTTGACTATATTTTGCCATGACGTCACTTTTGAATGTAAATAAATAAATCAATAAACACGATGACCATCCTAAAAACTCCAAAGTTATAAAAAAAACAACAACTCCATACATATGTAAACTAATACCACAATTTTTCAAAATGTTTATGGGAAAACCATCGATATATTGTGACAAGATTTACTTAATAGTTAGATAACTAGCATACGGATGTGCCAATAGCCACTGGTGTCTAGTACCCAGATATAAGTGATTCAGTAGGCTTG
>BOPN01003821.1:65000-85000 GCA_017312705.2 Penaeus japonicus | reverse complement strand
ATATAATATCTTGTCATCATAATTCTCCTTTTTCTTGTTATGTTATTCTTCTTGCTCCTTCATTTCATCCTTCATAACTGTTATTGTCATATTGTAATTCTCATCATTAACATATTAAGGATATTACTCTTGTTAAGAGATACGTTAAGAAGAGGAAGAGAGAGAGACGTGGGAAGAAAGAAAAAAGGATAAGCATGGAAAACATGTATGCATATACATATATGTATGTATATATATATATATATATATATATATATATATATTTATATATATATATACATATATACATGTGTGTGTGTGTGTGTGTGTGTGTGTGTGTGTGTGTGTATGTGTGTATGTGTGTGTGTGTGTGTGTGTGTGTGTGTGTATGTGTGTATGTGTGTATGTGTGTGTGTATGTTTATGTATGTATGTACGCATATGTTTATCTATCGCCACCCCTTTTGATAATGATAATAATAAAAATATGAGCAATGATAATAATGATTATAGTAGTAATGTTAGTAATGACAATGCTAATACTAAGATAAAAGAATAACAGTAACAACAATAACAAATTAATGGGAAGGATGGTAATTATGATAATGACAATAATATTAACAACAATATTATCCATTATAACAATTAACATTATTATTACTGCCGTTATTACTACGACTATTTCTATCATTAGTGCTATCGTTGTTATCATTTTCATTATTATTACTGTTATTATCATTTTGATTATAAACATCACTATCATTATTGTTATAATTATTATTCTTATCATTATATCTTTTTATTCTTATCATTATATCTTTTTATTCTCATTATTATTATTATTATCATTATTGTTATTACTATTATCATTATCATTATCATCAACATTATTGTTACCATTATTTTCTTATCATTATCAACATTACCATTACTATCATTATTATCATTGTCAGTATAAATATCAATATCATTATTATTATCAATGTCATTACTATTATCATTATGTTCTTCATTATCTGCATTCTTATATCTGATATTATTACAATTATTGTTATTATCATTATCACTATTATCTTTATTATTATTACAATCATCATCATTATTATCATCATTATCGTTATCATTATTCTTATCATCATCGTGACCATTATTATCATATTATTATTATCATTATCATTATCATCATCACTACTATTATTGTTATCATCATTATTATCATTATAATCCTTATCGTTATTACCATTATCATTATTAGAATTATCATTGTGATTATTATTATCATTATTATTGATATTATTATAATTGTTATTATCATTGTCTTTTTCCTTATTACAATTATCATTATCATTATTGCTAGGATCATTATTATCATAATCATTGCTATTAACACTATCATTGTTATTATCAGTATGTCATTATGGTCATTATCTTTATCATTATGATTATCATCATCCATATCATTATTATCATTATCATCTTCATCATGGTTATTCTTATTGTTATCATTACCATTACTGTTATTATCATTAATATCATTTTTGTTCTCACTATCATCATTATCATTGTCATTATTACCATAATCATTACTATCATCATCTTCATCCTTAACATTACTATTATCATAATTAGTATTATTTTTATTTTTGTCATTATCAATATCACTATCGTTATTATTATTGTTGTCATCATTATCATTACTATCATTATGATTCCTATTACAGTAAAGGTGATGATAATGACATAAATGGAAATATTTACCATATCATCATATTGTTATTTTTTCTATAATAAGTTAATAGATCGCCGCTACCAATCATGATAATGATGATGATGAAGATAATGATTATGGCACATCAGCAATATGATTTACCATCGCTGTTGCCATTGTTAATATTATATTTAGTTTTAATGTTATCATCTTAAGTATTGCTATAAGTATGATTATCATCATTACACACACACATACATACACACACACACGCATATATATATGTATATATATATATATGCACATATATATATATATATATATATATATATATATATATATATACACACACATCATCATCTTTTATCACTATAATTCCTATCATTAGTAATATCATTACAATTTCTCAAATATCATTATTATAGCTTTATCACTACTACCCTCATTATCATTACTATTATAATTGTTACTTATCAAAGGTGTTGCTATCATTGTTATCATTATTATTCCTATGGTTATTATCAATATCATCATTATTTTCATGATTATCACTATTTTCAGTATCCTCCTCATCATCATTATCCATGAACTGAGCTCATTATGACAAAAATAGAAAAAGGCATGAATGAGACACAAGAGATTTAATTTACGCGTTTCTGATTACTCTGTCATCAGAAATACGGAATAATGTAGTTTTGATGACGGAGTAATCAGAAACGCGTAAATTACATATATCTCTTGCGTTTTGGAATTTATACCTTTTTTTAATAATAATTATCCATGTTACTATCATCGAGGACCTTTTTTCCGAATCGATTAAAACCAAGAAAGGCGAAGTTACCAATGTTAAATCCCGTAAAGAAAGAAAGAAAAAGAAAAAAAAAAAAAAAAATATATATATATATATATAATAATAATAATAATAATAATTATTATTATTATAATAATAAATAAATAGAAAATAAATAAAAAATAAAAAATGAAATAAGATAAAAATAATATTGATAAAATGAAATAATAAATAAATAATAATAAAAAAAACATGGGGAATTGCATACTTTACCAATAGAAATGAAGAGAGAGAGAAAAAAAAAAAAAAAAAAAAAACACGATATGGAACTGCATACTTAACCTGAAGTAAACTAGTGATTCGGAACAAAAGATCCAACGTAACTCAAAGCAGACTGCATTCAGAAGACGTGGACAACACCACAGGCAGCGTGAAGCGAGGTATGTGCCGCAGGGAATTCGTCAGCACCAACACCCAAGACAGAACTTGCTTTTAGCCTCAGGTGTTGCAGCGAAACATTTTATACAGTAGATTTGCTTGGTGATTTCCTTAGTGATGTAGTTTTTTTTTTATGGCTATTAACGATTTAATAATGAGTATTTGTACAATTTCAGAATAAAAATGGAGTGTGGAGTCTGGAGTGTTCTTAATTTCAACGATTGACGTGTTCCTGCAAATTCATTTTTTAATGTGTATTTTCACTAAATTCCAACCAAGATTAATGTTCTAAGGGTTGAATACTGCAAATATGCACAATATATATGGTTATCTGTTATATATCTTCTATCACATGACGGAGTGAAGTGCTTATTTCTTCATCACAAGTTAATCTCTCGTTTCACTTCACTAAAATATCATATATGTTTTATTGTTGAAGTAAAAACAATGCCCACGTGACTCTCTCCCCGCGTTCTCGTCACCTCTATTGACAGATCTCCCAATGCGATTTAAGGATTCCACCGATAAATTTGCCAGGTCAAAATGCCACAATGGACTAGAGAGCCATATACATTTGTGGTGAATGGAATCTGCTTAAATAAATTTTTTGTCACTGCTATGCACTCAAACTTACATTCCCCAACTGTAAGTAAACGGACAAGAGTAAATGACACTTTAGCCAGGATAATTGATCATATTTGGTCGTCCAATATAGAGAATATACCAAAATTGAAACACGTCTTCTGTTTTCAACTGAAAATATGGATAATACTAACCTTTTATAACGTAAAATAAATCATTAATGTTTACAACTTCATAAATGATGTAAAAAAAAAAAAAAAAAACGTTAACTGGACTCAATTTGTGGTGTAAAGAATTTCTTCAAAGAATAGATAATTATATTTGATCGAAAAATCACCCAAAAACATGAAATTAGACCATACATAACCTCTGGCCTCCTAAAAAGCAAAATAAGAAATCCACAGACTAGCACGTTTAGCAAAAAATGGTCTGTACTTATTCTAAAAGAGACATAGATTACCGCAACACATCGTCTTCTCTAATTCGTATTGCTGAGGAAAAGTATTACTTGGATAAATTTAATAGTTGTCAAGGAAATAGTAAATCTACTTTGAAACTCAATATATTAGATCGTAACAATGAAATTACTACTTCAATATCGACCCATTACTCCGAAGATGTTAATATGTGTGAGGCATTTAGTAAATATTTCACAAATATATAAGCTTACTTTATAAGAAAGGATAGTAAAATAGAACATTATAATAAGGTACTGCAATCTGTTGATATTCGAAGATTGAATACATATTATATACTTTTTATAGTTGACATTTGTTAAAGTTATCCAAAATGCTTAGAAAAATTATCAGTATCTGTACTAATGTTCATTGTTTTACAATTTTTTCTGATTCTTTTCTCTTTGTTTTATTCCCCGAAATCAAGTTTAGTTAGGAAAAGATTATCAAGATATCAAATTATAAGGCTTTGTATAGTACAAAACATGTATCCTATTTCTACATTTCCAAGACATTTGGTATGATAAATCACCACATTGTGTATGTATCCTGAAATTAGAGCCTCAATCATATACAATAAATACTGTATGCTTAACAAAGAGCGAACATTTTCCTGCAATGATGAACACTCAGAACCTAAGCCTAGAGGTTCCTTGGGGTTCAATTTTTGGCCTCTTGTTGGCTTAAATTTATATAATCGATATATCAAACTATATTAAGATCACGTTTGCTTTGTATGTCATATATCAACACAAAATATAGCATATAAATACTATCATTTATTGGATGCAAGGATATAAAATCATTCTAATTGAGTTACATGGCTGTTTGTGTAATACTTCCAGGTCTCTGCTACTAACCCCCTTTACACAGAAATAAGAGAATGATTAGTTAAGCGCAGTTCAAAAAGTTTCTTGGAATTAAAGTTAATGAAAACTTATTTCTTTTAAAAATAATTGACCTTTTTTTACCGATTTTACCGATCTACAGGGAATTATTTCGAAAGTTAGGAATCATTTGTCTACAGAAAGTATATACATTCAGTACTTATTTATCTTTCTATGTGGAATTACGAGAATTTATACTTACAAAAAGTAATTAAAATATAAAAAAGAAAAGTGAACACCGACCCGAGATTCTGATAGATTTTTAAATATTGGTTCAACTTCCTATTGTCCTCACGATACATGAACTATATAGAAACTCAAAATGCATTTAGCAGAATAGAACATACTTCTTATATAAGAGGTAACACCATTAATATTTCACATTCTCAAATCCGAACAGCATTACGTGAGAAATCTTTTCTGTGTAACATTCCCTATCCACTTATGCAAATGCTTTAGCGTCAATATAATCCCTCAAGCTAAATAATATCTCATAACTGTTCACTCTCATATTTCACTTTTAATGCTAACGTTTTATTCTATTTTATTATTATTATTTATTTTTTCGTGTCTGCTCGACAGCTTTGTTGATTAGGCTATTTATGATCGGAGATATGCATTGTTTTACATAAATTCTACCTTTATCAAATAAGCTTGTTTATTATCGTGAATATTATCATAATGATTATTATTAGTATCACAATTATCGTAATGGTATTAATCGTAACTATAATCATCATCATCATTATCATTATCACTATTATCATTATCATCATTATCATTATCATCATTATTCTTCATTTTCGATGTCATCACCATCACTAATTATAATAATATATATTCATCATATCTTCAGGATTATTGTCACAAATAAAGTCCATTTAATCTATAGTCTAAATAACATATCCTAATCAGCAAAGAAAACTTATCATAATTTGAGTTGAAATTTTAATTAACATACAGTCCCTCGGTAATAAACACCGCAAAATAACATTACAATGTGTTGGCGTAATGGAGAATTAATAAAAATAAATTCCAAGAAAGAAAAATAATTACAGCAGATTTTTTTTTTTTTTACTATTATTATTATTATTTTTTTTTTTTTTTTTTGTGTAATCATGTCTTATTGGGATTATATCTAATTAGTTATTTTCTGGTGAAGAAGACGAATTTCATTACGATTCTTCACACACACACACACATATATATACATACATATATATAAATATATATATATATATATTTTTTTTTTTTTCTGGATCTCCTGATAGCTTCAGACGAGTTTTTTTTCTTTTTTCTTTTTTTTAGGGTTATGGCTGGGTACCCCACCTACTATCTCAATTGTATCTTGGTGGGGGTATATATCACACATATTGTGTATACACCATTAGCAATCGGAGGTAAAGTTCCTTGCCCAAGATGGGAATAACTACCAGTCAGATTCGAACGCTCGAACTCAGATCTTCGGCAATTCTAAGTCCGGATGCAATTTAAGTCCGATGCTCTAACCACTCGGGTAGAGAGAGAGAGAGAGAGAGAGAGAGAGAGAGAGAGAGAGAGAGAGAGAGAGAGAGAGAGAGAGAGAGAGAGAGAGAGAGAGAGAGAGAGAGAGAGAGAGAGAGAGAGAGAGAGAGAGATATTTATATACATATATATATATATATATACATATATATATATATATATATATATATATATATATATAAATATATATATATATATATATATATAAGAGAGAGAGAGAGAGAGAGAGAGAGAGAGAGAGAGAGAGAGAGAGAGAGAGAGAGAGAGAGAGAGAGAGAGAGAGAGAGAGAGAGATAGATAGATATATGTGTGTGTGTGTGTGTGTGTGTGTGTATGTGTGTGTATATATGTGTATGTATGTATGTTTATGTATATATATATATATATATATATATATATATATATATATACATATATACCGTATATATACATATATATATCTGTTCCTTAATAATCTTCCTTGATATCTCAATATACCTTTAGGGTGAATATTGGAAATGCTATTTGGATTATAGTCTGAAAGTTTGCACAATTAAGGTAAGTAATGTCAATATTGCATCGATAAATAAACGCTAATAATCGATATAAGATTTCCTTTTTTCGAGGTTTACAACTGGACTTACAATTATATCATTCACTGAATTTCGATTTTGAATCCAGACGCTAAAACATTTCGTATTGTTTACATTCATTTCCATAAGTGATATGCCACCTCACCCAGTTCTCAGAGTCTGTTTATCTAATTAATTGGCTTTCTGACTGCAATGGTAAAGCAGGATTTTCACAAGGATTCCCCCCTTAGTTTTGAGCTGTGCATAAGGGGAATCTTAAGTTGGGATGATAGTATGGTAAGTAACCTTCTGTATTGAGTATTCCTTGCGTGAATTCATCGAGTTTCAAGTTTATTGTATGTCTAGATATCGTTTTAATGGTTTGGATTTTGTACAGAAGGGGCACAGGAATTCATTTGAAAATCGGGAAGTTATCAGTAAAGAAAGGTAAATAGGCTACCGTGATCTCTCGAGAATAGAAAATAATAGTTATGACACAATGATATATATTTTTGATGATTATAGTAATGGTGATAGTGATGACTATGATAATAGTAATGAAAATAAATATCAAGATATCAGATGCAATGGAAGAAATAGAATAGAAGAAAATAATGGTAATGATATAATAATATATATTTTTGATGATTATAGTAATGGTGATGATGATGATGATAATAGCAATGAAAATAAATATCAAGATATCAGATCTGATGGAAGAAATACACTTGATGGAATGTAGATGTACATTCTGAGTAGGGTTAACAACATGAAGAACTGCCACATGCTTTGAGAATGAATGTAAAGACGAATTCTTGAATTCTTTGATGGCGGAAAACAAAGAAATTTGGCGTGTGTACAAGTTAAACCTCAGTTAGAAGTTCTCTTGATAATTCAACAACGTCGTTCTAATTAACTTCCTGCACTGTTATGCAATTATGGCTTTTTTTTTTTTTACACATTAAATTGTTGAAGGATAGGTTATTATGCTCAAAAATGTTCACTGTATTCTAAAATTGAGTGATGCATTATTCAGTTCTTTTTATCATTCATGATATATTCCTTTGTCCTATCTGCCCTGGTTCCTTTGTGTTCATGTCGGTCCTTCTTTGTCTTCGCATAAATCTCTCTGTCTCTTTCCATCCACTCATACGTCTTGAGCTTCTCCCCCTTTTGTCTGTTTCCCTTTCTGTCTTTCCTTTCTCAGTCCTTCGCCCCTGCTGTCGCTTTCCTGTACTTGCTCTCTCTTATATATTTTGCCCCTCTCCCTTTTCTCTCCGTTCCCTTCCTTGCCGTAATCCGTTTCTCTTTCTTTCCCTCCCTCCTCCTCTCCCTTTCCCTCTGTTCCTCCTCCTCTCCCTTTCCCTCGCTTCCTCCTCCTCTCCCTTTCCCTCGCTTCCTCCTCCTCTCCCTTTCCCTCCCTCCTCCTCCTATCCCTCTCTCCCTCTTCTCCCTCTCCCTTTCCCTCCTCCTCCTATCCCTCTCTCCCTCTTCCTCCTCTCTCTTCCCCTCATTCCCCCGTGATGAAACGGAACTCGGCAGGAGCTTATTGCACCTGGCGGCAACCGGGGGCAGGTGCTCAACTACCTGTGATTTGTCCTGAGACTAAACTCGTGTGTCATTGTCATGCCCCCGGGTGAAATCCACCACTGGTTCAGCTGGTTCATCCCCGGTTCTGTAAAGGAGGCTCTGAATAGGACGTCTCAGATTAGAAGTAAACTCGCAAGACAGATAGCCAATCAAAAGTCTTAGTAGGAATGCTAAGGTAAAGCTCTTCTAGAGAGAGAGAGGGAGAGAGAGAGAGAAAGAAAGAATAAAGAAAAGAAAAGAAATAAAAAACGAGAAGGTTTAAAGACAGGAAAAAAAAAGTCTATTAACTTAAAAACGGATAATCATTCGTTTCCACTGTACCTACTCTTTTATAAAGGATTGAATCGGACTAGAGTGAAAAAAAAAAAATGTATAACAAGATAATCAGACACACAAACAAACACACACACACACACACACACACAATGAATAAACAAATGAAAAACCTGCTTAAAAATGCAAGAGAAGGAAATTTGAATTGCGGATAAGACTCCTCACGCTGAAATCCCTGAAAGCCTCATTTTGTGAGCTATAAATCTTCAAGCTGCCGTGATGACTACCGCCTTCTAAGACGAGGTAATTTCGTGTGAAGTCAAATCCGTCAGACTGACATAGAAGACCGGGCTATTTAAATTCGTTTTCTTGAGGCTTCTTTTCCTTTTCCTTTTTTTTCTATTCTTGGTAGTTGCTAACACTGTTATTACTTTTTATCTTCATTTGTATCCATTAGTACACACAAATTCATCATCATTATCGCTATTAGTATTGCAATCATTGGTACCTTCAACATCATCCCCATGACCATTATCATCATCATCATCCTCATCACTACGACCATCACCATTATCATCATCATAGTCATCAATACCTCCTATGAAGGTAAGATAATTGAAAAGTTAAGTGCTACTATTAAAACAAATGTAAGCAAGTTAATATAAAAAACATAACAATTAAGCTAAGTAGGAATTCGTATCAAATTTCTATCTTAAATCAATACAGCTTCGGTATTAAGCTGATGGGTTTATTCTCAATAAAGCTGATGCATACGTGAAGAGTCAAAGAATATAAAAAAAATCTTTCTAGAATAATCCACCAACGAATAAAGGAACCAAAAGGTAATAAAAACACCGTATTGAAATAGATAAAACTTTCATATTTATAAAGCATCATTTTTTGATGACATCTCGGTTGGGAAAATGTCAATTATCAAAATACCTCTCAGTACCATTTATTCAGGTAAAAAACAAAAGCTTTTTTTTAATCCTATTTCTAAAGATACAGAAGCTAAACGTTTGACTTTGGAATTTCACTTTTTTTTCTATCCTGTTTGATGTCTTTCTTTACCGGCCTTGTTATTGATCTCTGTAATTCAACAACAGTGAAAACAGAGACATCCTTTTACTTTTGTACTTTTATTTGACAATTCTGGTCATAATTCTATCATCTTTATCATTATTATCATTATCATTGCCATCATCATTATCATTATCGCCGTCATCGTCATCATCAATGATAATAAAGATACTGGGTAAGCCAATAACAATTTCATTTAATAATAACTTTACTTCGCCAATATTACTATAGTTTCACCAGAACTATTATGCTGTGTTACAACTATTGTGATTGTTATGACAATAGTTATCACCATCACTGTTATTCCTGTCATCAATAATTGTATCACTATTATTCTTACTATTACCACTATCATTACTATAATCATTATCAAAACTACTAAATTGCACCGCATACATATAAAAAAAAAAAATAAAATAAAAAAAATAAATACTTAAAAACTATGATGATAAAAATAAAATTCCCATCAGTAATCTTTGTCCTCTTCATGTGTGCCAAGTTGATAACAACCTCGAGCTCGGAACCTTCGGGGAAACGTGACCTGCAAGAGAGGTTTGGCTCGTAGGTCGTTCAAAGGTCACTTACAGCCGTATTCTTAAGCGATATTTGAGGATATGTATTCCCCTAACCCACATGAAATAGCTATCCATCGAAATGTGGAGTCATTGAATTATAGAATGCGGGAAAAGATACGTTTCTCAATGTGTAGTCATACCCATATTATAATGATAATGATGATTTCTTTAAAATCATAACTATAACGGTGATTTTCTTACCTGCGATGATGTATAGGCCTATGTATATTATTTTTATCTGTCGCAGTGACAAACCTTTTCGGATATTTAGGATAATCATTAAAAAAAAAAGAATGCTATAAGTGATTGAAGAGTTATAAAAAAAAAAACTATAAAATGTTTTTAAGCCACACTAACACATTCGAAACTGCCAACATGTAAACACTAAAAGCATTCATCTTCAAAGTGGAGTATCGAAACCTGTAAGTTCTGAGGGCGCCATTGCTACAGAAAGGAAAACATGAACTGAAGAATTACCAAGAAAAATATGAAATGTGTTGTATCCACGTTGAAAAAGAAAGAAAGAAAGAAAGAAAAAAACTATTCATAACTGCCGCATATAAACTCTGAAAGCAATTGACTTCAAAGTTGAGTATCAGAAATAGCAAGTCGAGTGCTATTGCTCAAAGCAGTGAAAAATCTACATGTTTAAAATTCAAATGTGCCAGCAACATAAGCCGAGTTTAGTGAGAAAGGAATTGGAAAATTAATAAATAGAAGTTATCTGATATTAGTTTTGAGAAATTTTTAAATAAAAGTTGCAAGTAAAGGAGCAAACATGTTTACTTTTATATCTCGCTGTTATATTGTGAAATGATTTTATAAAATAAATGTTATACAGCACATATGATCTGACATTAAAAATACATATGATTTGACATGAAAATAAATAAATAAATAAATAAGATAATGAAAATACATATCAAATGCTAGAAACTAAACATTTTTAACCCTTTCCCTGTCACCCCTCTAGAATTTCTCTAGTTGTCACGGGTCTTTAAAAATCTTTGAAATTTAATGAGACAATTTTACGTTATTTTCAGTATACAGAGATACATAGTAATGGACAGAGAACATACCAGAACAAAATTATTTTAGATATATTTTCATTACACATAATTACGAGGACAGAAACATTGCTATTACTCGTATGTCTGGCAGGGTGGAACCGGCAGCAAGTAAGCATTATCTTGAGCCTAATGATTCTGATGACAAGGTGTTTGTTAATCGCCAACCGTACTGATTTATCTTGATCTGTCAGTCATCTGAATGTCAAGTGACCGAAGGCCGCTATATTAGCGTATGTGCGGGCATGTACGCACCCTCAAAAACACGCATTTATATATATATATATATATATATATATATATATATATATATATATATATATATATATATATATATATATATATATATTTATATTTACACACATATGTGTGTGTGTGTGTGTGTGCGCATGATGCCTATCAAAATATTGATAATGAGAGGGGGGGGGGCAGTCAGAAGATGGGATAAAAGACAATCTGCGTAGACAGAGAAAAGAACGAAGGAGAAGAGATAAAGAAAAGCGGCACAGATATTGTTTATGATTGCAATAAATTTAAATAACTAGAAAACAACCACCCAATCGGACCAACCAGAACATCATACAGATCTGAACCAACTTATGATCTAGATGCCTGTGCTGCCTTCCCTGCGTGACTGCCGACCGGATTGACCTTTGACCTCGAGTGGGGGACGTTATCTCCGAAGAGAACGCTCGTGAACCGCCAAACACGAGCAAGTGCCCAGGACACCTGTTAACTTTTCCCGAGGAAAGATTTTTCTGGTCTCGAACCCGGGAACCTCCGACGCTGGAACCAACCTGAAAAGAGAGTTAGAAGCTTTGTCGACTGTACCACCGAGATCTAAAGTAAGATCTTGAAAATAGGGCCATATATATCTCAAACTCTTTCATTATAGACACGCTATTTGCATTCTCGTTATTAAGGATATTAAATGTGATTAATCTATTTATGTTATATAAATATTATTTATTAGGTTAATTCTAGTTTTGAAAAAATATCCTGTTAATCATCTGAAATTATGATATCAATACAGTATTTAACAAATCAATCATATGCTTATCATTAATTTTTAAACAGAATTATGTTTGACTATTGTTAATAGACGAAGTTTTAAAAGATTTAAATTATTAATTACATGAAAGAGAAAGAAAGCAAAAAGAAAAAAGAGAAAAAGAAAAAAATATATAAAACAAAACGCCAAAGAAATTCTATTTCTCTTTCTTTCCGTCTTCCACTCTGCCTTCTATGTTTCTTAATTACAATATTCTGACTGACTGTTTCACCCTTTTTCCTCCTCTCTCTCAATTTATATCTCTTACCACTCCCTATTACCCTCTATCTGTCTTCCTCCCTCTCTTTCCTGTCTGTTTCTTCCTTGAATCATCTTAAGGTCTGCAAGTATAAGGATTCAGGTTAGTTGCATTCTAGCTAATAAGGATATCTCAACTTTTTTATGCCTAGAGTTTTAAGTATGGAATTGTCGATAAACTAATATCTAATAATAATAATAATGATAATAATAATAATAATAATAATAATTGTAACAATAATAATTGTAACAATAATAATAAAAATGATAACAATATCTAATTACTCATTATCATTATTTCACTACTGGCATAAATTGTAAATAACGATAACAGACGAATTTGATAAAATTGGGTAAATTATCTCACGAAAGACCACACACACACACACACACACACACACACACACACACACACAAAGGTCACATCCTCTTCATCTTCACATCTTCATTTTATGAGAAAAAAAAAATCCAAAACTTGTCTTCTCTTCTCCACAAGCTAAAGAAAGTGAGCAATGAACAGAGAGACACAAGATGGCGGGAAATGTAGTTATATGATCATGCTTATAATAACTATAGATATCTGTTCGCTCCGCAAGCCAGAATAATACAGCAGGTTTTGCAAGTCGTCAGTAATAGAGTTTTAATATATACGGTCATTTAGCAACGTTAACTTTTTTTCATTCTTAAAACAATTTTTAACCTTGAATTTTATATTATTTAATGTATTTTCCTTACAATTCTCTCCACATCTTTTCCTCTTCCGTGTTTTTTTCACAGTAACATGTATTATGCAAAACAGACAATTTTCTTATGGTAATCTTTGATTTGAAGATCTACAGAATCTTACACAAGTAGTTTTAACCTCGATTTGTAATTGTTTAAAAATCAAATAGATAAATAAACCGGGGCTTTTCTGCTGTAAACTGATCGTAAATCACTGCAAAACAACCACCCAATCGGACCGAACCAGAACATCATACAGATCTGAACCAACTTATGATCTAGATGCCTGTGCTGCCTTCCCTGCGTGACTGCCGACCGGATTGACCTTTGACCTCGAGTGGGGGACGTTATCTCCGAAGAGAACGCTCGTGAACCGCCAAACACGAGCAAGTGCCGAGGACACCTGTTAACTTTTCCCGAGGAAAGATTTTTCTGGTCTCGAACCCGGGAACCTCCGACGCTGGAACCAACCTGAAAAGAGAGTTAGAAGCTTTGTCGACTGTACCACCGAGATCTAAAGGAAGATCTCGAAAATAGGGCCTTATATATCTCAAACTCTTTCATTATAGACACGCTATTTGCATTCTCGTTATTAAGGATATTAAATGTGATTAAGCTATTTATGTTATATAAATATTATTTATTAGGTTAATTCTAGTTTTGAAAAAATATCCTGTTAATCATCTGAAATTATGATATCAATACAGAGTATTTAACAAATCAATCATATGCTTATCATTAATTTTTAAACAGAATTATGTTTGACTATTGTTAATAGACGGAGTTTTAAAAGATTTGAATTATTGATTACATGAAAGAGAAAGAAAGCAAAAAGAAAAAAATATATAAAACAAAACGCCAAAGAAATTCTATTTCTCTTTCTTTCCGTCTTCCACTCTGCCTTCTATGTTTCTTAATTACAATATTCTGACTGACTGTTTCACCCTCTTTCCTCCTCTCTCTCAATTTATATCTCTTATCCCTCCCTATTTTCCTCTATCTGTCTTCCTCCCTCTCTTTCCTGTCTGTTTCTTCCTTGAATCATCTTAAGGTCTGCAAGTATAAGGATTCAGGTTAGTTGCATTCTCGCTAATAAGGATATCTCAACGTTCTTATGCCTAGAGTTTTAAGTATGGAATTGTCGATAAACTAATATCTAATAATAATAATAATGATAATAATAATAATAATGATAATAACAATAATAATTATAACAATGATAATAAAAATGATAACAATATCTAATAACTTACTCATTATCATTATTTCACTACTGGCATAAATTGTAAATAACGATAACAGACGAATTTCATAAAATTGGGTAAATTATCTCACGAAAGACCACACACACACACACACACACACACACACACACACACACATACACACAAAGGTCACATCCTCTTCATCTTCACATCTTCATTTTATGAGAAAAAAAAATCCAAAACTTGTCTTCTCTTCTCCACAAGCTAAAGAAAGTGAGCAATGAACAGAGAGACACAAGATGGCAGGAAATGTAGTTATATGATCATGCTTATAATAACTATAGATATCTGTTCTCTCCGCAAGCCAGAATAATACAGCAGGTTTTGCAAGTCGTCAGTAATAGAGTTTTAATATATACGGTCATTTAGCAACGTTAACTTTTTTTCATTCTTAAAACAATTTTTAACCTTGAATTTTATATTATTTAATGTATTTTCCTTACAATCCTCTCCACATCTTTTCCTCTTCCGTGTTTTTTTTCACGGTAACATGTATTATGCAAAACAGACAATTTTCTTATGATAATCTTTGATTTGAAGATCTACAGAATCTTACACAAGTAGTTTTAACCTCGATTTGTAATTGTTTAAAAATAAAATAGATAAATAAACCGGGGCTTTTCTGCTGTAAACTGATCGTAAATCACTGCAAAACAACCACCCAATCGGACCAACCAGAACATCATACAGATCTGAACCATCTTATGATCTAGATGCCTGTGCTGCCTTCCCTGCGTGACTGCCGACCGGATTGACCTTTGACCTCGAGTGGGGGACGTTATCTCCGAAGAGAACGCTCGTGAACCGCCAAACACGAGCAAGTGCCGAGGACACCTGTTAACTTTTCCCGAGGAAAGACTTCACTGGTCTCGAACCCGGGAACCTCCGACGCTGGAACCAACCTGAAAAGAGAGTTAGAAGCTTTGTCGACTGTACCACCGAGATCTAAAGGAAGATCTCCAAAATAGGGCCTTATATATCTCAAACTCTTTTATTATAGTTTTTTTTTGTCACTTGCCTTTTCCTTTAATTTGATTTATATTTTTAATTTGTCTATTGTTGTTAATTTTGATAAATCATTAATCCCTCCAATTAATCATCTATGTTATTTATAATATGATTATGTTAAAGAGAATCATATTTTTTTTCGTTAGTAGATTATCAACTAGATTACAATTACACCAAAGGACATGTTGGAGAAAACTGTAAAACCAAAGTCAGGGAGGACACGGAATAAGAAAAATACTGTAAAATACTCATCTTTATTGTTATCATAAACAATATCTCTGCCGGTTTTCTCTCTTCGTTCTTTTCTGTGTCTACGCAGGATTTTTTTTTTTTTCTATTCCTTTTATTTTCCCATCTTCTGACTGTTTTACCTCCATTATCTCATTATCTTTCTCTTTCATTCTCTCTTTCTCTCTTCCGGTTAGTCTTAGAAGGAGGGAAGTAGAGAGGTACAATGGAAGAAGATTCTCTCTCTATCGCTCTCTTTATTCATCTATTTTTCTCTCAGTTTTTTTTTTCTCATACTCTCACCTGTTAACTTTTCCCGAGGAAAGACTTGACTGGTCTCGAACCCGGGAACCTCCGACGCTGGAACCAACCTGGAAAGAGACTTAGATGCTTTGCCGACTCTACCACAGAGATCTAATAAGGAAGGCGAAAATCGGGCCT
Organism: Penaeus japonicus; assembly: GCA_017312705.2. Classification (NCBI taxonomy): domain Eukaryota; kingdom Metazoa; phylum Arthropoda; class Malacostraca; order Decapoda; family Penaeidae; genus Penaeus; species Penaeus japonicus. The sequence goes on along the minus strand of BOPN01003821.1, from coordinate 68,528 downwards.
TATATATCTCAAACTTTTTCATTATATTCCTTATTTTGTCCCTTTTGCCTTTTCCCTTAATTTAATTTCCATTCTGAAATTGTCTGTTGTTTAAATTTCTTCATTCATTCATCTTATTTCAATAGAAGCATAAATTGTAAATGACGATAATAAACGATTTTTTTTTTTAATTGGGTCAGTTGTTTCGCGAAAGACTACAACACACACACACACACACACACACACACACACACACACACACACACACACACACACACACAAGATCACATCCTTGGCCACATTTTATGAGTAAAAAAATATTCCAAAACTGATCTTCGCTCTTTAATTCTCTCTCTCTCTCTTCTCCACAAGCTAATATAAAGTGAGCAACGAACAGAGAGACACAAGATGGCAAGAAATGTAGATATATAATCATGGTTATAATAACTCTATAAATGTTAAATTTGACATACGTAATGTCTCCCATGTTCCACCAATATTTGATATATTTTTTTTATATTTTACCCTTATTTACTACAAGAAAGACATGTTAAGTTTGTTACACCATTTATCAGGTGTATGTATTTCCAATATGAAGACTATAGATCTTAACCGCATTGAAAGAGAAGTGTAAATCATTTTATATCAGTATAATTTTCAGAATAAATTATCAGACGCACAACAACACCACGTGTTTAAATGGCCAACCAAAACAACTTCTTTATTTACTGCCCGAATGTGGCAAGGAAACCCCACAATAAATATCTACGCTCTGCACAAGCAAGAATAATTAAAATTAATAATTAGAATTAATAATAATAATAATAATTAGAATTAATAATTAGAATTAATAATAATAATAATAATTAGAATTAATAATTAGAATTAATAATAATAATAATAATTAGAATTAATAATTAGAATTAATAATAATAATAATAATTAGAATTAATAATTAGAATTAATGCGTGTGGTTTTGCAAGTGGTCAGTAATGAAGTTTTAATAATTACGGTCATTTTGACTTTACTTTGTATTTTTCAATTCATGATTTTTGAAGCACAAGAGTCTTTTTGATTCATCTGTGAAATCAATTTCAAACATGCAGAATGACAAAACTAGATTTACTATTGTTTAAAATCAAAGGAAAAAAATGAAGGAGTAAAAAGTCTCGAGAAATGTTTCAAATAATCTAAATAACCTAAGTCTTTTAAATTGATCGTAAATGACTTGAAAACAACCACCCAATTGGACCAACCAGAACTTCACTTTTTTGTCACTTTTGCCTTTGCCTTTAATTTAATTTCCATTCTTAATTTGTCTGTTATTTAAATTTCTTTATTAAATCATGTTAACAATTGCAAATATGATCATTCGCGCTATTTGCATTCTCGTTGATAAGGTTATTAAATGTAATTAATCTGCTTCTGTTAATCAAACACTAATCGTTAGGTTAATTTTAGTAATAATAATAATGATATTCATCTTCTGAAATTGATTTATCAATATACAATTAACGTCAATAAATTAATCATAAGCTTATCTTCATTTCTTTTTTAAACATAATTATTTTCGAATATCGTTAATAGACGAAGTTTTAAAAGAATTAAGGTAATTATAACATGAAAAAGAGAGAAAAAACGTACAAAATAAGAGTCCAGAGGAAACTAAACACATTAAGAAAATACTATAGATGACTCACCATCACTTTCACTGATATTCCAACCAATATCTATAAATCTTTTGAACAAAATGTTTATCAATACGTAATGACTAAACAATGTCTTGCTTTCTCTCTCCCTCCCTCTGTTTTTCTTTCTCTCCGTCTTCGTCTCTTTCCTTTATCGAACTCTTTCTTAATTCCATTCTTCTGTCTGACTGCTTCACCCTGTTTTCCCCTTCTCTCTCTCTTTCTCTCTCAGTTTTTATCTCTTTCTCTCTCTCTCTCTCCTTCTAACAATTTCTCTCTCCCTTTTTCTTCCTCCCTCTCTGTCTGTCTGTCTGTTTCTTCTTTCAACTATCTTTAGGTTTGCAGGTATGATCTTTCGGGTTATTGCATTCTCGCTAATAAGGATATCAAGCGTAATTAATCTTCTTATGCTAAACAAGTATTGGTTATCATGAGGCATGCACCAGCATTCTTATATAGCTTTGAACATTTTTAAGTATGGGATTGTCATCAAACACTAATTGCCATTATTGCACTAGAGGCATAAATGGTAAATGACGATAACGGACGAATTTTATAAGAATTGGGTAAATTATTTCCCGAAAGACCACACACACACACAAACACGATCATACCCTTAATGACTAGTATAATAAAACTGTTCAATATTAGATATCAATTCAACAGATCATGAAACCGGAGAGGGAGAGTCGCGTGTGAGTGTGTGTGTGTGTGTGTGTGTGTGTGTGTGATTTTCTTCTTTTTTTTAACTCTTAAATACATAGTCTGTTTGTGACTGCGTAAGAAAAATCGTTCATCGTAATATCATAATCAGAGAAACTATAATTGCTTCCAATACATTCAAATTGGAGATCTTGAAAGTTACAGCAATTTCATGCAAGGAAAGTTTCTGATGAAGAAGTGACATCAGCGTGGAACGATAGAAGAAGCATTACAGTAGTAAAGAAAGAAAGAAAAAAAAAGAAGACATCAAATACAACACCATACGTCCTCTACTTTCCCCGAAATTATACAACCTCAGAATTTATGCAAATGAATGAAGACAGTGATTACGAAACCCTCCTCCCACACATGTTCTCAAGTACCTCAATTAGACACAAGAACCTGCCGAATGATTAGGCGGATTAGCTTAACAACATGTTCGCCAGAGTCCGTGCCTCTGTTGTTCAATAACACGTTAATATCCACACGCCAGATATTCTACGATTTGGGGAAACTCAGTAGCAATTATTATTCCACCTTTCATAAGGCTTTATACTATGTGCCTAATGATACAGAAACTTTCGGGGTCATTTAATATCGTTTCGTAATAGCAACGGCAGTGCCATTGCTATATCTTTGTGCCAGAATGTGTGAGGACTTTCAGATACTGAGATTTCGTAACTATGTCAGTTTGGAATACGGAAGTAACGGGCGGTATCTGGTTTGAAATAATTATTCATGAGGGGATTATATCGACTACGTTTTTATTCACTGGTTGTTGTTACCCTTAATTTGCTTTTGAAGTATATCATGGTTACCTGTGGAATAGTATGCATTGTGTGTGTGTGTATATATATATATATATATATATATATATATATATATATATATATATATATATATATATATATATATATATATATATTCCACGTATAAAACTTGCATACTTATCTCATGTATTTATTGATCGTAGGAAGAAACATGGGAGGACTTTATACTCAATTCATAGAGAAAGGATTCAATAGAAAAAGTATGAATAGTCTAAAAGGTTAATCTCTAACAACAGATCCAAGTTCTAAACCACAATGCATATATTTCAACAAGAAAAGGAAGAAAAAAAACAACGGAAACAAACAACAAAACAGCATACAACTTATTA
>BOPN01003821.1:40000-42500 GCA_017312705.2 Penaeus japonicus | reverse complement strand
GAATTAGAATGAATTAAAATTAAAGAAAAAGAAAATACGTATACATATACGTGCACACACACACACATACACACACATACAAACACACACACACACGCACATACGCACACGCGCGCGGCTCAAAACATTTGAAAAACAGTTCTAAGATCTATTAAATATGCTAATCAAAGGCACTGGACTAAGATTAAATCCTATAAGGTGTAAGACTCTTGCATTTGTTGAAAAGGTGTAAGTCGTCTTTGTTATAGGTTGTTATCTTACATGGATATTTTGCAAATTTTGATAATTTGATTGAGGGGAATAAAAGTAAGGGGTAACTTATAACACGATTGTTTTGATCATTCTTCATAAATATATACATGAATTAGAGCTGACTTCTATCATGAAAATAGGTATGATATTGATACTAATGGTAATGTTGATTATAATAATGATAAAACTAAAGTCAAAAATGATAATAATATTGATAACAGTAGTAGTAATCATAATAATGGTAACAGTAAGGATAAATCATCATCAATGGTTGTAAAAAACACGACAGCAACAAAATTAAAAACTCTTCTGGATAAAAAGAAAGAAAGAAAAAAAAATCATATTCGTCTTCCACGCATTGCATGCAACCCGGGGTGCTCTAGTTGCTATGCATTAGAAATGATTATAATCATAATACTAACAATAATGATATTAGCATTAATAATAATGATGATGATAATTATGATATTAATGATAGTAATTGTGATGATGATGATGATGATGATGATGATGATGACGATAACGATGATGATGATAATAATAACAACAATAATAATAATAATAACAATAACAACAACAACAACAATAATAATAATTATCATTATCATAACAACAACATCAATAACAACAACAAAGTTAGAATATCCACATGATACAACAGAGAGCCTACGGATCCCAAGACACTGGTCACATGCTTCCATCGCCATTAGTCAAGAGAAATGATTCTCGTCAGCTGTTAGCCCGAGGCAGTTAATGGGCTGACACTGCTGATTGGGCATTTGGGAGAGAGGCCTGTTAGTGAATCGTAATAGAGAGAGCAATGCTTGAGATCTAATACCATGCCATACGTAATGTGATTTATTTGAATCCATTAATAATGGAATCAATATTATTGGGGAATGGTAATGATGATTACGACCATGATGATGATGATAATAATGATTATGAAATGATAATGATGATGAAATGGTAATGATGAAAGTGATAGTTGATGATGATAACAAGATGTTGGAGAGGGCCTCACGAAGAAAAGGTTATGATAATCGAGATGGTGATATCTATGTAATTAGTGTCAATGAATAGGAATATAGCACTAATATTATTTAGAATGTACAATGCGGAAGATAATGATAGTAAAATCATCAGCAATAATAACAATAATAGCAATTGTAATGATAATAATGATGACGATATGAATAATGTTTTTAATAATGAAGATGCACAGCATTTTCATAATGAGAATGGTAGTGATTTCATAATGATAATAAAATGGATGTAGCATTTACAATGGTACCGTTGGTAGTAATGCTGATAATAATAATGATACTAATAATCACAACTATAACAATGGTTATGATAGTTATAATGATATTAATAAAGACAGCAATACCGAATATCAGCAATTAAAGTTGCACCAGGAGCAGAACTACTAGCATTACTTCTAGTAATACTACAACTAGTAATGATAAAAATCAATCAGGATATTCCTTAAATATTACGTCCAAAGGAGAAGACTCTCAATGATATTTCTTTTATGCAAATAACCTTCAAATATTCGTCCAAGTGATTTTAGACTATACAAGAAATATATTTTGTGTTTTATGGTAAGTGAGCGGTATATGAAGTCCTAGGGAACGCTATCTGTGCAGTCAGACAGTGAAATCGAAGATGTGATAATAAAACGTCTGGAACTATGTGTTATGGAACAAAATTGCACCATGGTATGGCTGTACAGGAGAAAGAGGAGGACGAAGGTCGTCAATATCTGAGAAATATATATATATATATATATATATATATATATAGATATATATATATATATATATATAGATGTATATATATATAATATATATATATATATATATATATAATATATATATAATATATATATATATATATATATATATATATATATATATATATAATATATATATATATATATATTTATATATATATATATATATATATATATATACATATATATATATATATATATACATATATATATACATATATATGTATATATATATATATATATATATATATATATATATATATATATATATATATATATGAAATGAAGGCATAGAAATGAAGAAATCGAAATCAAATGTGTGTGAGCTAATAATGAAAGACAAAAAATAGTAAAACTATAGAAATAGCTTTTTTATATTAGAAGAAATTTAGCAGCTAAAACACATAGAATATTCTTATAGCACTAGTAACATTGATTAGCATTAAATATCAT
>BOPN01003821.1:2500-5000 GCA_017312705.2 Penaeus japonicus | reverse complement strand
AACCTTCGACCTCCTCTTTCTCCTGTACATCCATACCATTGTGTAATTTTGTTCCATAACAAATAGTTCCAGACGTTTCAACATCACATATTCTATATCACTGTCTGATTGCACAGACAGCGTTTACTAGGATTTCATATACCGCTCACTTACCATACAGCACAAAATATCTTTCTTGTCTACTCTAAAATCACTTGGACGAATATTTGAAGGTTGTTTGCTAAGGAATATCCTAATTGTTTTTATCATTACTAGTTGTAGTATTATTAGTAGTAATGCTAGTAGTTCTGCTCCTGGTGCAAATTTAATTGCTAATATTTGGTATTGCTGTCTTTATTGATATCATTATAACTATCATAATCATTGCTATAGTTGTGATTATTACTTTCATTATTATTATAAGCATTACTGCCAACAGTACCACTGTAAATGCTACATTATGAATCTTAGTATCTTTATATTGACTATCAAAAATAATTGTTATTGTCAATACTATCACTATTATCATTATAATCAGTATTACCCTTATCTTTATCACCACTGATAATTGTATGCATCATTAATCCAGCAATTCATTGATCTACCTTTATTTTCATCCAATTTATTATCATTATGAAATCACTACCATTCTCATTATGAAAATGCTGTGCATTTTCATTAAAAACATTATTCATATCGTCATTATTATTATCATTACCATTGCTATTATTGTTATTATTGCTGATGATTTTACTATCATTATCTTTCGCATTGTATATTCTTATTAATATTAGTGCTATATTCCTATTCATTTACGTTAATTACATAGAAATCACCATCTCGATTACCATAACCTTTTCTTCGTGATGCCATCTACAACATCTTGTTATCACTATCAACAATCACTTTCATCATTACCATTTCATCATCATTATCATTTCATAATCATTATTATCATCATCATCATGGTCGTAATCATCATTACCATTAACCAATAATATTGATTCCATTATTAATGGATTCAAATAAATCACATTAAGTATGACATGGTATTAGATCTCAAGCATTGCTCTCTCTATTACGATTCACTAACAGGCCTCTCTCCCAAATGCCCAATCAGCAGTGTCAGCCCATTAACTGCCTCGGGCTAACAGCTGACGAGAATCATTTCTCTTGACTAATGGCGATGGAAGCATGTGACCAGTGTCTTGGGATCCGTAGGCTTTGTTGTATCATGTGGATATTCTAACTTTGTTGTTGTTATTGATGTTGTTGTTATGATAATGATAATTATTATTATTGTTGTTGTTGTTATTGTTATTATTATTATTATTATTATTATTATTATTATAATTATTGTTATTACTATTATCATCATCATCGTTATCGTCATCATTATCATCATCATCATCATCATCATCACTATTACTATCATTAATATCATAATTATCATCATCATTATTATTAATGCTAATATCATTATTGTTAGTATTATGATTATAATCATTATTAATGCATAGCAACCAGAGCACCCTTCGGGTTGCATGCAATGCGTGGAAGACGAATATGATTTTTTCTCTTTCTTTCTTTTTATCCAGAAGAGTTTTTAATTTTGTTGCTGTCGTGTTTTTTACAACCATTGATGATGATTTATCCTTACTGTTACCATTATTATGATTACTACTACTGTTATCAATATTATTATCATCTTTGACTTTAGTTTTATCATTATTATAATCAACATTACCATTAGTATCAATATCATACTTATTTTCATGATAGAATTCAGCTTTAATTCATGTATATATTTATGAAGAATGATCAAAACAATCGTGTTATAAGTTACCCCTTACTTTTATGCCCCTCAATCAAAATGCTATCAAAACTTGCAAAATATCCAGGAGATAAACAACCTATAACAAAGACGACTTACACCTTTTCAACAAATGCAAGAGTCTTACACCTTATAGGATTTAATCTTAGTCCAGTGCCTTTGATTAGCATATTTAATAGATCTTAGAACTGTTTTTCAAATGTTTTGAGCCGCGCGCGTGTGCGTATGTGCGTGTGTGTGTGTGTTTGTATGTGTGTGTATGTGTGTGTGTGTGCACGTATATGTATACGTATTTTCTTTTTCTTTAATTTTAATTCATTCTAATTCATTCTCTTGCATATTTTTCTATTGCGTCCGTATTTTTCACTTTTGAAAAGTCTTGTCTGCAGGAGATTGAAACGCCCATAGCCACAGTTAGAAAACCAAAATCGGGGTATTGGGTAATTGAGAATAGCCACATCACACCACCCTTTTTCCACGGTTATCATTAAACTTATCAGAGTAAACAATATTACAACTAATAGAAAATTTTGAGTGAGTGATAAATTTCGGTAAGTAAACGTGCAATACTAAATCATAGTTGCATAAACATTACTACCGTTCTCCCTGCAATTTTGATTTTTTTTTCTCAGTAACCGTGAAAGTATGCACTGTTGTGAAATAAAATGTTTTATCTACAAATTGCTG
>BOPN01003820.1:110000-112500 GCA_017312705.2 Penaeus japonicus | reverse complement strand
TCTGCTCTCTCTGCTCTCTCGCTCTCTCTTTCTATTTCTCTCTTTCTCTCTCTTTCTCTCTTTCTCGCTCTCTTTCTCTTTTTCTCGCTCTCTTCTCTCTCTCTTTCTCTCTCTCTCTCTCTCTTCTCTCTCTCTCTCTTTCTCTCTCTCTCTCTCTCTCTCTCTTTCTCTCTCTCTCTCTCTCTTCTCTCTCTCTCTCTCTCTCTCTCTCTCTCTCTCTCTCTCTCTCTCTCTCTCTCTCTCTCTCTCTCTCTCTCTCTCTCTCTCTCTCTCTCTCTTTCCCCCTCTCCTCCCCTCCCTTCCCCACCCTCCCCTCCCCTCCCCTCCCCTCCCCCTCCTCCCCTCCCTCCCTCCCTCCCCCCCCCCCTCCCTCCCTCCCTCCCCTCTCCCTCTCCCTCTCTCTCTCTCTCTCTCTCTGTGCGTGTGAGTGTTAGTGCTAAGATCAACACGCCCCAGGGAATCAACACATCCGCTGTACTGTGTGTGTGTGTGTGTGTGTGTGTGTGTGTGTGTGTGTGTGTGTGTGTGTGTGTGTGTGTGTGTGTGTGTGTGTGTGTGTGTGTGTGTGTGTGTGTGTGTGTTTTGTGATTGTCTTAGAAGTAACGCCTGCTCCTTGGCCCTTAGAGAAAGTATTTTAGTTCATTTGAATAATGTTTAATTATTTGATCGGGATTATTTAATCAACATTTCCATCTCTAATTGGGGATGTTTGCCCGTCCCCTTCTCCATCACTCTCCGTTTCTCTTTCTCCCTCTTTCCATTCCTGTTTAGCTCGCAGCCCCGCTCCCCTCCCCTCCTACACTATCCTTACTTATTAAAAAAAAAAAAAAAAAAAAAAAAAAAGAAAAAAGACGTGGGGCACCAGAATGAACAAGAGGAGAAGTACAAAGCAAAGGAGAGGCAGGAGAAGGATGCCGAGAGACCAGCTTCTGTGGGGCGTAAGGTCATGACTCGCCTCCCCCTCTCCTCTCCCCCCTGCCCCCGCCCCTTACCCCTTCCCCTCCCCTCCCCTCTCTTCCTCAGTACCCCACCCTCACCCCACCCCACCCCACCCTTACCCACCGGCCCGCGTCACTCGACCTGAAACCCACGTGACGAAATGCGTCGGATTGTGAATGGATGACCCGGGGCGATTTTTAGGGGAGGGTGGGGGTGGGGGTGGGGGGGATTGAGAGCGCCGAACCGGAAAGATGGACAGGCGGGAGAGGGAGAGTCTAAAGAAAGAGACGAAGGGATGGACAGAAAATGAGACGCTGGGAGATGGAGAGGAGAGAAGAAGAAAAAAAGAAGAAAAGAAAGCAAGAAAGAGAGAAGTTGATAGGTAGGGAAGGGAAGAGGAGGAGAAAGAAAACTGGTTGTACTGGTAATTGTTGTTGTTGTAAAGAAGGAAGGAAGAAGGAGAAGGAAAGGGAAAGAAGAAAAACTGAAGACTGAAGTGGACAGGAAGATGGCGCGATTTCTGGAGTGAATGGGAAGGAAAGGAGGGAGGGAGGAAGAGGATGTGAAGGGGGAGGAGGGAAACGGAAATGGAAGGCAAGAGAAAGAAGGGAGAGGAGAAGGGAATGAGATGAAGAGGGAAGAGAGAGAGAGTGAGAGGAGAAGGAGAAGGAGAAGGAGAAGGAGAAGGAGAGAGAACAGGAGAAGAAAGGAAAGGAAATGAAAGAGGGAGAGGGATAGAGTGCAGAGCGGTTAGAGAAGGGAAAGAGATTGTGTAGAGAGTAGAGGCGAGAGGGAGAGAGAGAGGCGAGAGGGAGAGGGAGAGGGAGAGGGAGAGGGAGTGCCAGAGGCAGAGCCAGAGGGTGATGCACTCCAGAGGCACCGGGAGGGCGGAGGGCCGGGCCGAGGGCGATGGTGCAGAGCGAGTTGATGATGGAGTGTGGTTGCGTCTGTGGATGGAGAGTGGATTGTTGGCAGGTGTCATGTGGACGGGAATTGGATTAGTCGCATGTTCGAGGTGGATGGAAAGTGGATTATTGGCAGGTTCGATGTGGATGGAGAGTGGATATCTGGCAGGTGCGATGTGGATGGAGATCGGATTGTTGGTAAGTGGAATGTGGATGAACAGTTGGCTGATGGAGTGTGACAGGACGAAAGGGTTTGATTTGGAAGGATTGTGGATAGATATTGTAGAGAATGTGAAGGCATGTGGCGGGAATGGGGATGGAGTGAGGAATGCGGATAAACATAAGGATGGAGTGCAGATGATTCGGGTACAGTATGTGGGTAGATCTGAGGGTGGGGCCGATCGGACAAGAGGATTAAGGGTGTGTGTGTGTGTGTGTGTCATAGTGTATGGCTAGTGTTGACGGATATTAAGGGTGAAGTGTGGACTGGTATGAGCTCGGAGTGTGGATAATTGCGGTCGATTGAGTGGAAGTCGATGGTGGAGAAGGTCATGTGTTTCTTTCATGCTATACCCTTTGACGACATGTATTTGGATGTTGTGAGGGTGCTCACTTGTCTCGTCTCCGAATCGGTTGGACGAAACTTATTGAAGTTT
>BOPN01003820.1:97500-100000 GCA_017312705.2 Penaeus japonicus | reverse complement strand
CTTTGTCGCCGTGAGCCAGTCACTTTTTAAAGGGATAGGCCTATGGGGAATTTAAATCTGTTGTGTGCGTTTGTTTGATTATTTGTTTGTTCGGAGGGTGGATGTCACTACGCGGGTGCTTGGTGGTTGACTTTTTTTGTGAGTTGTAGATGCTTGTAGGGAACTTTTCAGGGTCAGTTGCTTGTCGGTCAGATGGATTTTTTTTTTTTTTTTTTTACATTATTCGCGTTGCAGGTGTTTTTTAGGATACCATCTCTCTCTTTACAGGCTACCATCTCTCTCTCTCTCTCTCTCTCTCTCTCTCTCTCTCTCTCTCTCTCTCTCTCTCTCTCTCTCTCTCTCTCTCTCTCCCCCTCTCTCCCCCTCCCACCATCCTGGAAAGCGTCGACACTACCAGAGAGTTTCCGGAATTGTCAAACTCCATCATTTCCCCTCCTCCCCACTATCCCCCATCTCTCTCTCTCTCTCTCTCTCTCTCTCTCTCTCTCTCTCTCTCTCTCTCTCTCTCTCTCTCTCTCTCTCTCTCTCTCTCTCTCTCTTCATTATCGCTCTTAATGCGGTCGGCTTTGCGGTGCGAGGCGGCCGAGCGCGACCGCCGTTGGTATTTTGGCGGGATGGTGACGCTGCTCCCAGGCTGGCGGTGAGGCCGGGTCTTTTCTCTCGTATGGTGAGGCTGATGATGAGTTCGCTGGCGGGAGGAATGTGGTGGGATTGTGGTGTCTGGGCGGTGACTGAGGGACTGTAATTAGTGTAAATTTTTATTACTCGCGTTTGCTAGTGTGTAAAAGAGAATGGGTTTCTTGGTGTGTGCTCGGAACGGTGCTTGTGAACACGGTTTGTTTTGGTGGGTGTTATTATCTCCTTGTAGTCTTGCTTTGTCTTGGAGTTGCTGTGTCGTTTTATTTCTTTTATTGATTTGGTTACGCATATGTGTTTTTTTTATCGGTATACTTTGTTGTTGTTTTTTAAATTAATATTTAGATATTTTAGAGTTGTACATAGAGATACCAATTTTGATATACTCTTTCAACAGTGGTGCAGTTTGTTGCAATGCGAGGTGCATTGATGTGGTAGCACCCGCGTCATGTATTCAGTATGCGCGTATTGCAGCCTTTATGCGAAGTAACTTGTCTCAGTTGTTTGGGAGAAAACCGAGATTTCGAGTGAGGCAGGGGGGGGGGGTTGCGTGTAGAAGAGATATTGACCTTTAAATGCACTGAAACTTGCGTAGACCTATACGGTTTTAGCGAGTCTTGGACGTTGTATGGTTGACATCCGCTTGTCGAATCACTATTGCAACCCGCTACAATCGTCATTGCAATCCGCCATGACCTTCACACCACCTGCAAGCCCTCCCTCTCCCCTCTATTCACCCCCTCCCCTCGACCACCTGTACGCCATCTGCTTCCTGCGCCGCAAGCGTCCCCCGAAGCGAGGTGTACCTGCGGCAGGCAGGTAGGGAGACGGACAAGGGGACAGGGAGGGGTTCCCGGGCGGGGGCGGGGGTGGGGGTGATGGGAGATGACTCTTTTAAAGGTTGTGGGTGGGAAAGTTTTGAACATCCTCCTCCGCCACCCGCCGTTTTACCCCCTCTCCCTCTCTCCTCTCTCCCTCTCTCCTCTGTCCTTCTCTCCCTCTCTCCTCTCTACCTCTCTCCCTCCCTCCTCTCTCCCTCTCTCCTCTCTCCCTCTCTCCTGTCTCCTCTCTCCCTCTTTCCTCTCTACCTCTCTCACTCTCACCCTCTCTCCCACTCTCCCACTCTCCCCTCTCCTTGTCCTCTCTCTCCTTGCCTCTCTCCCATTTTCTCATCCCCTTCCCCCTTCCCTCTTCCCCCCTACCCTCTCTCCCCTCCCCCTTCCCCCCCTTCTCCCCCTTCTCCCTCCTCCCTCTCCCCTCTCCCCTCTCCTTGACACGAGAGAAAACACAGTAAAAAGTGACACAGATTCTGCGCTCAAAATGCACGACGTTTCGGATGTTGACTACGAAAATTCCCTCTTCCGGTGTATGGGCCAAGCGAGGCTACAGTCTGCTCTCTCTTTTTTTTTTTTTTTTTTTTTTTTTACTAAGAAAGTCTGTATTACTTAAATTATAAAGATTTGCTGCTTATTAAAACTGTCTGTTGGTTTGGCATTCAGAATAAACATAGTAATATGCTAATAAGACTGGAAGGAAACCATTTTTAGTTTATTTTTATGTTTAAGTGTTTTTTTTATGCCAAAGCTGTTTTATTTATGTGTTTGCCTATATTATGGTATTATTTATTTTATCTCGGGTTAATCTCATCGTATATCTTTTAGTTGGTTTATTTGTTTATTTCATCCCCTTCGCCTACCTCACTCTCTCTCTCTCTTTCTCTCTCTTTGACACTTTGTCTCTCTCTTTCTCTTTCTTTCTCTTTGTCTCTCTCTTTCTCCCTCTTTGTCACTCTCTTTCTCTCTTTCTTTCTTTCTCTTTGTCTCTCTCTTTCTCTATTTCTCTCTTTCTCTTTGTCACACTCTTT
>BOPN01003820.1:92500-95000 GCA_017312705.2 Penaeus japonicus | reverse complement strand
AAGAGGAGAATTCCCTTCATCCTCACCCCCACCCCCCACCCGCTCCCCTTTCTTGCTATTTTATTTCGGTATATTCAACAAACTCACTTTTTTTTAAAAGGCATCCTCATTATCGCCCTCGTCTCTCCACGCCGGGGTTTAGGAAAACAAAACAATCAGTGGGGAAGAAGAGAAAAGGAAAAAAAAGAACAAGAAAGAGGAAGAGTGTAAACCTACCGCTACTTTATTTAACCGGCGGGATTGTAGTTTGCCTTCGATAACCGGCGGGATTGTAGTTTACCTTATGTAGCTGGCGGGATTGCTATCCTAAGCGTCTTGATAAAACAAGTTATATCAGTGTTGATGACACATAATGCGATTAACAAACTTTGAGGTTATTGTAATGAGTCACTCACCTTATTTCATTGGCGATTTTGCGAATGAATGAACGTGTATCAGAGGGAGTTGTGGCTAGACCGATGTAGCTAGAGTTTAATCATTGCCGTCCTTTTAAATGACATTATAGTTAAGTGCCGGTGTTAAATGTCTGTCTCCATCCCTCCCTCCTTTACTCTGTCTCTTCGCTCTTCTCTCTTTGTCGGTTTTACTTAGGTCATTGTTTCTCTGAGTGTTTTGCTCTCTCTCTCTCTCTCTCTCTCTCTCTCTCTCTCTCTCTCTCTCTCTCTCTCTCTCTCTCTCTCTCTCTCTCTCTCTCTCTCTCTCTCTCTCATTTATCTTCCTTATCTCCTCCAGCCTCCCTTACTGTACCCAGCACTTGTCTAATCGTGTCCTCGTAATGCACTTCTCCCTCCCTCGATTCACAGATGAGTGCGGGGTATTATTTTTTTAAGGTTGTGAGTAACATGTGTTCTTGTAGTCTGTCTTTTTTTTCTTGTCTCTCTTCCCTCTTCATCTTGGGTCTGTCTCATTCATGAACGCTCGTGTAATGATATACCCGCCTGTGTTAAGATGTTATCGCTCTTTTTTTCTTCTTTCTTTCCTTTCCTCCGTTCCTCTCTCTCTCTCTCTCTCTCTCTCTCTCTCTCTCTCTCTCTCTCTCTCTCTCTCTCTCTCTCTCTCTCTCTCTCTCTCTCTCTCTCTCTCCCGTCTCTCTCTCTCTCTCTCTCTCTCTCTCTCGCTCTCTCTCTCTCGCTCTCTCTCTCTCTCTCTCTCTCTCTCTCTCTCTCTCTCTCTCTCTCTCTCTCTCTCTCTCTCTCTCTCTCTCTCTCTCTCTCTCTCTCTCTCTCTCTCTCTCTCTCTCTCTCTCTCTCTCTCTCTCTCTCTCTCTCCCTCTCTCTCTCCCTCCCTCCCTCCCTCCCTCCCTCCCTCCCCTCCCTCCCTCCCCTCCCTTCCTCCCTCCCTCTCTCCCCTCCCTTCCTCCCTCCCCTCCCTTCCTCCCTCTCTCTCCTTCCTCTTTCGCTCTCTCCTTCCTCTGCTCTGTCTCTTCCACCTTGCATGCAATCGAAAGCACGCAGCCTAAAGACCTCCCGCGCGTGTCAAAAGTGTACCCAGTGGCATTCTCCTTGCGCCTTCCCACCTTCCCCCTCCTCCTTGCCCTCCCATACCACCACCATCACCAGCTCCTCCTCCTCCTCCTCCTCCTCCTCCTCCTTCTCACCCTCCTAATGTCACGCTGGGGTCGCGTTTAGTGGGTGGGGCTAATAATTAGGAATCATTGGAGGAAGTGGTGGGTCTAGCGCTACGGGAGACGCTTGGGAGTGG
Source organism: Penaeus japonicus (assembly GCA_017312705.2). Taxonomy (NCBI): domain Eukaryota; kingdom Metazoa; phylum Arthropoda; class Malacostraca; order Decapoda; family Penaeidae; genus Penaeus; species Penaeus japonicus. The sequence goes on along the minus strand of BOPN01003820.1, from coordinate 93,299 downwards.
GTCGGGGGGGGGGGGGGGGGGAGCTAAGAAATAGGTTAAGCAAGGAGAGGGAGAGAAAGGGGGAGACGGAGGGGGAAGGGAAGAGGGAGAGAAAGGGGGAGACGGAGGGGGAAGGGAAGAGGGAGATGGAGATGGAGATGGAGATGGAGATGGAGTGAGAGAGAAAAGATAGATGACTGAGATACAGACAGACAGACAGACAGACAGACAGACAGACAGACAGACAGACAGACAGACAGACAGACAGACAGACAGACAGACAGACAGACAAGCAAGCAAGAGAGGGAGAGAGCATTATAAATAAGAATAAGCAGAGAGGGAGAGGGAGAAATAGGTCTGTGCGCGCGAGGGAAGCCACGAGCTGTACCCTATGCGGCCGTAATTACGTCGTTATGCAAGACTCTCCTTCCTCCCGGTGGGGCCTCCTGCAAGAAGGAGCAGCTGTCTTGCGAGGCGCTCGCTTATCCGAGATGTCAGCTGAGGATGTCCATGGCGTCAGCTGGTGTCCCGGATGTCAACGCTTGTTTCGGACGTCAGCTGATTGTGCCTGTGCAGTCAGCTGATGCTCTTGGTGTTAGCTGACTGCTGACCCCATTACTCCAGCAAATGACGGCCAGGGACGTCTGTTGGTGCCCATGATATTAGCTGATAATATGACGGTCTGGACATAAATGTTCCGAATATGTGCTGATGGTCACGACTATGATTTATATGTATTTTTTGGTCATAACTTCATTAGCTGATGATACCCTGGGCATCAGATGCAAAGTTTTATTGGGTTCATTAATTGGTTATCGTA
>BOPN01003820.1:47500-52500 GCA_017312705.2 Penaeus japonicus | reverse complement strand
GAAAACTGCAGACAGGAAGAGGAAGGTAGTGAAGACTATAGGCAGAATCCTGGGCGAAAGACCCATGATGGAGCATGCCGGAAGCAACGTCAACTTGACTATCACAAGCACAGCACTCACTCTCACTATCTTGGAGTCTGGGCAGGTGGTGGCATGTCATGATATGCCCAACATATCCTTCGCTTCAGGGGGAGACCCGGTAAGATTTGGGATTGCATTTTGGTGTTCTTATTTATTGTTTGATGTATCTCGGATTTGTTTTTCCCTTGTGGATATTATTTTATTATTACTGAAACTGTTGCCACTATGTATATCTGATTATATTGGTGTGATTGTGACTGGAGTTTTGGTTTGTAGATTAGAATGTCAAATTGGCAAAAGGTACGATTTGGCAGTCAAACCAAATATATAGGTAAAGAAAGCTGAAGATCATTTTTCCTTTTTTCAGGACACTTTAGACTTTATCGCCTATGTAGCCAAAGACAGTCGATATGGACGTGCATGCTTTGTGTTGGAGTGTGGTGGAGGTCTGGCACAGGATGTAATAACAACTATTGGCCAGGCTTTTGAACTCAGGTTTAAGGAGTACCTCAAGAGAACCCCGTCCGTCCAGTATACCAGCGTAAAATCTGATAAGTAAGTTCTCAAAGTGCCTTTGTACATGTTTGCATCATTCCCCCTTTTGTTTTCAGGGAGAAGCAAGTATACTGTTGCACTTGATTTCATTGTTCAACTGATTCTTAACTATGATTATTTTTGGAAAATTTAAATCAGGCATTATAAAGTTCTTTGCCATTAGCTGTTATAAAAATTCAATATATAATAGTTGCGATATTCTTTGAGGCCTTGGCCCTTATGAATATTTTTTTCTATTTATAACTTTATTCTTGCACTTTGACATAGAGTCTCATAAATCATTTCTTGTTATAGGTCAGGTATGAATGGCGAGGGTGCTGGTTGGGGTCGTGATGACCCGGAATACTACAATGACCTCCCTGGAAAGGTGCCTCCAGACCTCCCCCCACCTCCGGTTCCTCCTCTCCCTCAATACTCGGCCTCCGACAGTAAGAGACCTGCCATGGTCACGGCAGTGCAGGTCCCTGCGACTTCATCAAGTAGTGGGTCAACAAGCTCTGTGTCTCCAGTCCCTTCTTCGGGAGCCTCAACTATACTCCTCAACTCACACCAGCCACTCACAGGAAAAGGTCAGTTGGCTTTGGGTTTTGCAGACTTGTTTAGATGTTGAAAGTGACTGCAGTGTTATTAGTATTCAGTTTTCTTCACAAGTTGTATTGATAAAAGTATTAATGAAAAAGAAGAGATTTTGGATCAGCTATACATTAAACATCTTGGGCATACAGAACATTAAAGTTGAATCTTTAATGGTAATTGCAGTGAATATAATCAGATGTGTGTATATATAGTTACTTTTAAATGTACTAAGTCAAGGAAACAGTAGAAAATCACAATTCATGTAGCTAATTGTCCAAAGACATCATGATAGCACATTAAAAAGAAATGTTTGATGACAAAAATATGAATGTATGTTATCCTGCTGAAATGATTTTTAAAACCAAAGCACTGACTAATATTTAAGTAATTTCAATGAAACTGGCTGTGCATTTATTTCAAAGGGCTTTCTTTGCCATTACCTTTTGTTTTGTCCTTATTTGTTTTCTATATTTTCTGATGTAAAGTATGGAAAGGATTTCTCCAAAATGTCCCCTTTTCCAGACATATTGATGGGAGGTGGTGGGGGAGGGGGACAAAGTACCATAGAAAGCTCCCTGATTCTTGTATTCAGAATATTTTCAGACCAAAATAATTTATTTTGGTAAGATTGTGCCCTGAGTTTGTTGAGATAAAAAGATTGAAACAGAGATTTCACATTTGAAAGTTCATATACACACACAATACAATTATTTATTAAAATAATTTACGTTGTATGTGACATTACGAATACACATTAATACCACACAATCATGTATAGTACCTGAGATGTTACAAAGAAATTGTATTTTTTACAAAAGATTTTTCATTCCCTCCTCATTTTAAACAAAAGTAATACTGAATGTGGCTGTAAGAGATGATTTTTGTGGTGTAATTTTTAAATAGATATTATTTTTTGAAAATATAAGAAAATGACAACTCAAGAGATTAAACCAAAAAAATAGGGAAAAGGATACAGTACAAACCAGTTGATTGAAATAGATAAAGGAAAAGTTAAGCAAATAATAGATAAGGCAACATCCATCGTCCCCAATTTCTCAGGGGGACAAACAGTTTTGTTGAAAATGAGGTTGAAATTCTTTCTTTGGCAGATGATGGAAATGATTGTAGGCCAGAAGTCAATAATACCATGTCAGAATCCCATTTTCTCTGTTGATTGTAGAGATTGCTAAAACATTAACTTCTAATTTTTTCAGGCCTCTCCCACAAAGATAATCAGTCTCAAATTCATAAACTCCACCTCATTTAAATACCTTTGTGCATTTAGGAGTCTGACTGCAGAGCCACCTTTTCAAATTTAGAACACAGATAGTCAGTTGAAGAGAAAATTTTGTCAAAAGTACAAATATCTCAACAATTATGGCCATTGTCACTTTGATCTAAGTCATTCAAGTGTCAAACTGTGATTGTCATCATTTAACCATGTGCTTTTCTTACCTTTAATTTGAAGATATGCATGTCAAAAGTTACTCACCCACTAAGTCACATACATCATGTAAAAGGCATTACACAAACTTAACAAGATTTCAGTTATCTTTAACAAGGATAGATAAAAGACCCCCCACCCATTTCCAAAAGTTTGCAGACCTGTTATCTGAGAATGTAAAAATATTGTAAATGATAATCACAAATGAAATATTTGTGTAGAATGAATAAAAACATGTATGATATTTAAGGTATCTCTACAAGCAATGTTTGCCTTTTACAACTTGAGTACTTGTACATCCGTCACATTAACCGAGAGTAATTTTTTTCCTTATTTCCAAGTACTTAAGGGTACATTATGAATACAACTTCAGATACACTCACTCACTGACTCTATCACACAATGGTTGAAGTAACAAGAGATTATTATTTACAGTGTCTGACAACTTGATAGACTTTACCTCTGAAGGAGCCCAGCCGCCTCCTATGCGATGTGAGCCAGAATATGTCAACGATGCTGTTATTAAGCAAAAGCAACTTCTTGACCAAAGAGATCCATTTGACATGCGTAAGTTATTTGAACTTTGAAGTGTCGCAATAATATACATATATATATATATATATATATATATATATTCAAGTATGATAAAGTTTGATAAAATTAAATGGCAAAAGGAATCATTCCCACTCCTCTTTCCCTCAGAGGAAACGGCCCAAAGAATTAGATCTAATGTCTTTGCCCTACCCTCTTTTGAAGTCTATGAGAGTAAAGCTCTGCTGGAGGTAGGAAGATGTGAATCACTGACTAGAGGTGGAATGCATGATAGATGGGTAGACGGTTATACTCAACCCAGGTTTTTACTCAGACCCATGTCTCTTATAACCCTCCAGGGAGAAGCTGTGCAATTATTTTCTGTTCAGTATTATAAACATAGAGGTAACCTGGGTCAAGGTGATACGGCCTCAAAATACAAGTACGGGGGAGGTTTCATTATTGGTGATGGTACGGGAGTTGGTAAAAGTAGAGAAATTGCCGGTATGATAATAACCACTATATTGGTAGAAGAGTATTTAGATAAAGGAAAAATACCTTATAGGCCACCGTTAATAATTTGGTTAACATGTAGCGAACTATTATTCGCCAACTGTAAACGAGCATTCGTCGAAGTATTAACATTGCCTACTAAGAATGAATATTCATTGAAGAATATGACTGATAATGGCTTTACAACTATAGATTTAGAAGGAAATGACTTAACTATTCAGTTTATAACACTGAAAAATTTTTTGACAAATACAAATAATATTTTTACTGTTGATGATGATAAATTTAATCCTCTTACATTATCGTATCCTACCGTATTGTTTTTAACATATAGTGGTTTGATGGTTAATTTTGAAGATATTATGAACATTTTCAAAAAGAATATTATATTCCCAACTGTGGTATTTTGCGATGAGTTTCATAAAACAAAAAATATTAGTGATAAAATGAAAATGGTTATTCAAAATCAACACGAACAGTATGAAGGTAATAATGTACCGTCACTCTATGATACCATGTACGATAGGTTTGGTAGAAATAAGAAAAACAGACTGCAGCTGGCTGTGGCTGATTCTGTTAAATTGTTTGTGGATTACCTAAAGAATAAAACCTTCTTTGTAATGAGTAGCGCTACTCCTTTTCAAAATAACCAAGATCTCCATATGGTCGATCATATTATTAGGAATATTGCTCCACATTATCATCTTCTCAATCAATACGATGGTACTCCCGTAGGGATGAACTCTTCAGAATATTCGACCTTATTCTTGGAGAGCATTATAAAATTATTATACAATGAGGGGATTTATGTGAGCCGTACTATTAGTATGAAAGGAATAAGATGTTCTATCGTTCAAGAACCCATAACGACCGCTAGTACTTTTATGATAAATGAAATATCTTCTTATTTGGCAGAAATGAAGAGTCTTTCGAAAACGGCACAGTCTGATATTACATTATTAGATGATAAAATTAATGAAATAATCAAATCAGAAAAGTGGGAGTCGTCTTCAGCATTAATGAGTCGCTTGAAAGCGTTTGCCAAGGCAGTAAATACAAAAAAGTGTGACGATATATCCATACGGACGGGTTACAAATTAGTATTCACCGAATGGAACGATGCTTGGAAACATTCATACCATAATCAACAGACACTGAGTAAAAGAAATAGGGCACCAAGAAAAAAAATGAAGACGGATTCTACAAGCGAAACACCCAGTCACTCCCAACACCAGGAAGGTGAAATAAACTCGAATGACCAGATTACTACATCAAAAGTATTTTGGACACAATCGAATCG
>BOPN01003820.1:0-37500 GCA_017312705.2 Penaeus japonicus | reverse complement strand
TGTGTATATCAGATGTCTTGTGTTTGTGTTCAGACAGTCCATATAAAGAGCAATAGGTTTATTGTAACCCAACTAGCTAACTGTAAACCAAAGAAGTAATGTAGGGACTGGGAATATATGGGTAACTAATCCATTTCACATTTTAATATCTGTAAGAAGCTACTGAAGCTCTATTTTTCAACAAATATTTTTGCTACATGAAATGACTGTGTCATTAATGACAAACTTGCCTTGTAGTTTTTAGAAGTGACATGTCCTCATTTAGTTCTTTGTATTATATATTGTATTATACTGTAATTCAGTCAATATTAAGATTACATTCAATTGTACATATGATCATGGTATTTTAATGTTGTGTGTGCCAAAATATGACATTTGTTACTTATCTATTGGCTATTGATAATCAAAATGTCTCTTTATATTAGTTACTTGTGACTTGGCTGACTTTGAAAATAATATATAAATTGAAATGTGTGAATGAATATAAATCACTGTAACTTTGTATTAATTACTGAATAAAATATCATATATAAATGATTGTCTTAATGCTGATCCTCTCCACATGATATGGATAAGAGAAGAAAACCTCCTATGCTTATAAATGTTTATTATACATAGTCAGAGAAATGGCTAGATGGATAGATTGGTATTTGTCTGAAGTATTTTCTTTGGTAAAAATGCAACATTTTCATGTCATAAACATTAACTTCAGCCCCTGAATATGTATTTAAGGCTATTAGTACTGAAGGAATACCTTTTCCGATGCCTGTTTTTTCATAAATGTTAATTGTTATTCCCTGGACCAGGAATGCACATAACCTTACTGAATCTGATAGAACGAAAAGAAACCTAATGTGATATTTCCATTAAAGAAAGAAGCTTTATTTCCAGCTAAAAGGAACGCATGCTTTCATTCTTCCTCTCTCTCTACCAAACCGCGTTCGAGAAGGAAGTAATTCCTGGATGAGAGACGGGATGAGAGGTCAAAGGACGCTTCCGCTGACCAGATGCAGGGTTCAGGAAAGTCGGTCACAAATATAAATGGTGCAGTTTGCGAACGTAGCAGTTGCGACGCTTAAAGCATTAATCAAGCAATCAGTTATGAATTAAAAGAGCACCTCGATCCAATAAGCATTTTTTAAAACTACGACTGCGTGCTTTTCATTGGTTAGCCAAAGACTTTTCTTCGCTCTCAAAACGCGTCTGCAATCACCGCCCTTTCATGGCATAAACACATTCACGCGCAATTTCTTCGAAGATCTTTTCTAAATATCAAACGGGCTAAATTTGGTTGTGTGTGTGTTAGGAAGATTTTTTTTTCAGAACAGAGTGAAACCTTAAAAATGATGCAAAGAAAATGTCACACTATTTGGTCATCGTTATCTCCAACTTTCAAGGAATGTTTGATTCTCCGGATGTCTGATTGGCTATCAGCTATTTTAGTTTGGCGAAATGGGGCTTTTCACAAACTGCGATTTGGTTTAGATTTATAATTCAAACATTTTGAATGTTTTCTGAGAGAGCCAGTAAGACCGAAACTCTTTTATAACGTAATTTATGAATGTTTTTAGTTCAAGCTTAAGGAATATACGACAGGGTCGAGTTGCAACATTTGCGACAAATCTGACGTTACAAGTTGATTCTTGGATTGTTCTCAAGCTAGTGCGAGTCTGATTGCATCGCCATCCAAGAGGCGCCATTGCCCTGCCAGAAACACGCTTTCAAAACGCGTCCGCCAATCACCGCAAAATAATTAACTTAAAACCGTTAAAAACGACATGATTCAAATTTGACACTGCTTGATGATCGCTAAACCCAACTTTAAAGGAACTATTTTTGTTTTTAAGGATGTCTGATCCCTGTCACCTAAAATAGTTGAGAGCTAATCAGCCTTTAGAATGTGATGAAATTCAAAATCTCAAATAGCGCATTAGTATCATTAAGTGGCCCTAGGCTCGCCCCGACCTCCGCACCTGTCGATACTTTAAATTAGCAAAGGATTTCAATCATCTATCTACCTCTGCTTAACTTATCGAAATGATCTAAGCCATGATGCGGTTTGGAAAAAAAACTGAACATATTACATATTGTCATTATTTTCAAGAAGACCAGTAAGAGCGTAACTCTTTTGTAACGTAACTTATGAGTGATTTAGTTCCAGCTTGAGGAATTTGCGACGTGGTTGAGCAGTGGCAAAGGTTGCGCCAGATCTGACATTGCAAGTTATTTCTAGGATCGGTCGACCCAGGGTGAGCGCAAATTCGCTTTATTTGCGACCAAAGCAGAGCTCCGACGGCGCAAAGCGTTTCTTTGATCCGCCGGCCGGACCGTGGGTTTTGTATTAACTAAGTGTAATCCTGTCAGGGACGCATCTCGTGCACTTTTTGTTGCCCATGAAATGTAAGGAACTCGGACCCGCTCATAAAGCTCCATCAGCCACTGTAGGTGCACCCAAACATATTTGATAGCATCATCCATCCGAAGCTGAGTATGACAACATACCAAGAAATTAAACTCCATTCCACATCGATGCAAAAACTTTCCTTGGAGGTGGGTAATATTGCGGCCCTCTGGATGTTGGCTGAGGGTTTCACCTGGTCTTACAAGACTGGCATTGCCGCAAAATCTTGAAGGGCGGGTAACTTCACAAGGACAACGAACACCCTGTCCTTTACACGGCCTTTACGGAACAAGTTTTGTACGTCTGTCATCTTCACTTGGCCAACGGTGTGCCCATCAAGGGCTCCGTGAGAGATGCATCGATGGAGCTAAAGATACGGACTGAAGTGAACAGATAAAATCTTAAATCATGAAGACAGCACACAATTCCCTTTAACAAAATGTATTCTGGTTTGAAACCCATGAACTCTAATCACAAGGAAATAGAAAAAAAGGAATGGAATGAAGGCCGTTATAACAACACATACAATGCTTAGTAATTGCTTGTCAACATTTTACTTATTTCCTAAAATAACATTCACAGTTAAACAACTTGTATGTTAAGTGGAAAACCCTAAAGACTGCAATATCCCCAGTTCACAAGGAAATTCAAAGAAATGTATAGATTTCCCTTCAGGAAATGGCAGAAATGGAAGATGAATTTGGTGAACCAGTTATCTGGTTTAGATTGAAAATACGATATTAACCAAATTCAGATGGTTCAGCTTTGGCTGCGAAGTATTAGTCCAAACAGAACCAAATAAAAAATATTCACTTGGTAATGAAAGGTTAGGGTTGGGATTTGAATGCGGTTTTTACTTTATATATTCCTATCACTTCGTTTCCTCATATACGAATTATCCCTCAAAATACCCTTTATTCTATTGAGCCTGATCGGTGCCAATCAAAAAACATGAATCTGCCACTCGGTTATCAATGAATCCAGTCTGTATGTCAGGTAAGTTGATATCAAGTTAATGCACAATCATCTCCGTCTCGCCGTTTTCCATTGCACTCAATTTGATTCAGAAATGTAACCGGATCAGAATTAAGTTTTATCATTTATTATCGATCATCATATTATTATTCATCATTATTATAATCTTTATATCTTTAGTATCATAATCATCATCATAACCATTAATAATCTTCATTCATCGTTAAAGAAGAAAATTCCCAATGCCAGATCCCCTGAAGTTCATTAGATTACTGTGATAGAGGCCATTAATCATAGCCAGCGGGAATTTCGTTTCTGGACTTGCCATTTTAGAGTCCGAGGTGTGGGATTCAACACTTTCTCAGCTGTTGTGTATAGTGTGTTTTGTATAGTGTGTTTTGTATAGTGTGTTTTGTATAGTGTGTTTATTATAATTTTAGATGATTGTAGGAGCGATCGTAACAGTCAGACGTTTCTTTCGACGCATTTCCTAGACACTACTTTATGCAATATTTGGAAGCATGTTCCGTCATTACATGCACCAGAGGATAAGAAACCGAGTTCAACCATTCCACTCCTGGATATCGATATACAGTGGTGTTGCACGAGTTTTAAAACTATTGATATGAAGTAAATGTATGCCGTATACATAAATGCATTGTTAACACTGATACCTTTGTTCCGTTTCATTACCATAACGTATTTTTATTACAGCGTTATGAACCAATGTGACAGCAAAATAAAAAGGTGCTGACAATACCGATGTGGTGAATGAAATAGGGGCTATAACAATGTAAGGACAAACAATAACTAAGGAAATTACTTTTTGTGAATATATGTGAATGCGCCGCAGTACGACTGTCGATACACCGCGGGAACATTTATCTTGTTTAGAATTCCCTCGAATCTTACTGGAATTTCCTATCCAATGTTAGGTCCGCGAAGTTAACCCGTTGTGAACGGGTAAAGTGACATGCATGCCAAACACCTGTTGGCCTGACGACGGGTGGCATGACGTAGGTGCCAGTGGCTATGGCATATGTGACGTTAGTGGGAGAGTCATTACTGAGCCATACTCAGTACAACAAGCATAGTAATCCAATGTAGTGATAATGATGCCAATTGCAATTATACCTACTATAATTGCTATGATCTTTATCAAAATGTGTTTAGTTTAGTACCCCAAACCTAGATGGCACCACCCTCGCCTTTCACCCGGAAAGAAAGCCGTGAAAGTCGCTCATCCATGTTCTTTCCCAAGCACCGGCGACGCAGGATGTGCAAGCAGAATGAGAAAAGGAAGTGATCGAGAACATGCTTCGCACTGTGACTCTCGAAGTCGTAAGCACAGGTCTACTTCCTCCTCCTCACCTCTCCATTTTCGTTCGGGAAGATTATTTCTTTCGCATTTGTTTAGGAAAGTACGAGAGAACAGAGGGACAGATGGAGAGGGGAGAGGGAGAGATGGCAAGAAAGAATGTATGAATAAATAAACAGATAAAGTTTGATGGATTAAAAAAAAACATGGACAAACAAATAGATAGAGATAAAGTGACACATACATAAAGAGGGTCACAAGTATGTTTCTGTGGATACAGGTGTTTAGAATGGTGACTTGGTTGGCTTTATTTGCCATAGTATTTTACACCTCAAAGGCGAAGAAAAAAAAAAAGTTAAATTTCATATTTATTATCAAAATAAAATATTAAAACTTCAACTGATAATCATCTACAATCATTCATAGAAAAAACCTTTGGTATTGAATCGGACAGCCATAAGTGTGTCTGGATTCCTACAAGAAACCCAAACCAGGTGTTTGTTCTTGGTCTGCATCTTCTGCAAGTCAACAGGATTGCTGCACACCGAGATTTGCTGGTAAAGCCGGAATCCCTGAAAAGACAGCAAATTAGCATACTCTAAGAGCACCGTTCTTCTGTTTGTTCATTTGGAATTGGGACACTGGATTGAGCGGACACTGCTTAGCATTTCGTGACACAGAACTGTACTTACTTCAGAAACGGTGTATTCATAAACCTCCAGGGTGTTCGTGTGCTCTGAGAGGAGTAACAGGTACAGGTCGTCTCCTATTCGCATGTGTTCTTGAGCGACGACACCGTAGGATGCTAGGGACTCGTATGGCTTGAATTTGGACGTCGAATCGTCGAATCTGAATACCTGCGGAAGACATTTTAAGAACGACAGTAAGAAATAAGTGGGTCATTCAGATATATGTCCATTGAGTAAATGTGCAATTAGATTCATATTGGTAAGATTGATTTCGTCACACAATGCTATGATGAAAACTAACCAGAACTTTCGTCGTATATTTCACGTTATCTTCAAAGGAAGAGAAGTCAGCAGCTTTTAGCTGGGCCAAAGTGAAGAAATGTTCCTGCTCTGGTTTACTTGAACTCAGGAACATTGCTGACGTCACGTGGTCTCCCATGTACTCTCCTTGTAGTGTAAACTACAGAAAAAAAAGAAAATCACTTAATAACTTATTGAGTTCCGTTACTCATTTTTTTAAATCTCATGCGGCAACAAGAAATCCCATATTATGTAAAGTCCACAAACCAATATCAAGCGAGATTACACAGCTTGGACGTTCATAAAACCCAACCTACCTTTTCCTGGGAAGGGGACCAACCGTATATACGCGACGTTGCAGTGTAGGGATCGCTCGTACTGTTCCCATTCACAGTATTTGCTACCAACATGTACCATCGGCCATTGACCTAGAAATAGGTTTCGTTTATACATACTTTCGCCGTGAAATTAAATAACAAAGAAAACCCGAGAATGCCAAGGAAAGGTACCTTTGCCAAATCCACTGTCGAGGCACTGTTGTGTGCGCGTGTTGACCAGACCTTGGTTAAGTGGCTCTCCTCCACCCTCAGTACAGTGACCGATGTGGTCTCTGCTGGGTCCGTCACTGCTCAAGGGGTTTTGCGTTGAGAGAATGTATGGATAAGTTTTTTTTCTTATTTCATGAGAACGGACGTGATTTTGTAATTGGAATGTAAATTTGAGTTTAAAGTTCTGGAACTTCAGATTTATATCCTTGCTGTAATAGTCATTATCAGTTTACATCAAAAGAAAACCTATTCACATACTCGAACAGTGCAAGTTTGTTTTCTTAAGACAAAACATTGCATCTTTTATTTCGTTACATTAAATATTTCCTTAAAACTGGTCTCGTTTACTGTCCAACTTACCATCAGCCATACGACCAACAGTGACAAAATAAGTTTGGTTAACTCCATTGGCATCTGCTGTAAAAGATGCAGCGTCGCTAACCAAGCCCAGTGTGTCATCCAAGATAACTTGCGTACCATCATTCTGTATTTTAAAAGTGCTGAATCCTACTTGGCCAAAACATCTGTACAAAATCAAGAAATTCATTTAGTAGATGATCCAAATATAAAGAACTAATTGATGTGTAATTTTATATCCAGCCGTTTTATATATAAATAAAAAGTCATACTCATGCTCAAGCCTTGTTCCTTCGTAGTAATTGCTCTCGAAGAATAATACAGAACGGTCATTGATAGTAACATTATGCTGCAGGTTCCCATCTTCTCCAACCTGTATCAAGGAATGATACTGTAGGATCCGCTATCCTCGGGTAATTACAGTATAATACCAAATGAATATCATCCGACCATAACCCTATAAAATCTTCTCGGGCCATTCAACCTCACCTGGTACAATGCAGACCTCGTCTCGCATGTGCAAGCCAGGCCGCAGTCCCTCACCGCCACCAAGTGCGTTTCCTCCCCCCATTGCCCGAGAGTTAATTTCCCTGCGAATTCAACGCGCTGCGTCCACACGCTCTCCCCATAAGAGATCTTCTCGTACGCGCCTAGAAAAGAATCGTACTTTGAATACATGTCCGCACTGAGGTGATTATTCGTGTTATAAACTTGGATCAACTTACCACATGTTAGACGATCATTGTCAGCTTGAACAGTTGTGAACTTGGTATTCAGGTCGTTGATCCTTTCCCTTTGGGACTCGATGTTAGACATGATGCTGGACACCTCGAGGTCAAGGTCACGGAGGCCGAGGCCGTTGACTGTTCCTTGCACAGCGACCGACGCCTCCGATTCTACCACGTTCTCGATGACCTGATCGGGATATTTCATCATCGACGTGTTACTTAGAGATTTAACAAATGTACATTATTCAGACACACATGTAGCAAGTATAACATAGGATGGAATAACAACTAAACCAACCAAACTGTGTTCGAAGGTGGCGGGTCTGTCCTTCCAAACAATGGTTCTGTTCAGCTCCCTTACATGAATTCCATTGATTTGCATCAAATCAACATTTCCATGAACAAGGAGGCCTCCATCTAACACCTTAACACCGGTGATGTTTTGTCGAGATTTACCATATTTGACAACGAGATCAGACAGCATAACACTGTTGATCTCTTCTACCCCAAGGTCACCTGTGCGAAATATCCCAGCATTAGTTTTTACAATCCTGGCTTCAGTATTGTATCAATGGAGAATATAGGAAGTGCATGATTGTCTATGCTCGTATAGCCATTGCACAATCCAACCTTGAACTTCAATTTCTTCAAAAATGCAGTGTGAAGTCAACGTCTCATTGCTGTTCAGAGTAATACGTTCCTCAAGCAACTTCTTTAGGTCTATTCCATCCAGGTGTCCATTCACCTGTAATCAGAGTCATCGCGTCAATTTCAAAATTTACACTGTATTGACTTTTTAAAAAATCACAACGATCAGCGCTGACAGATTAAAAACAAATCTCTGGCAACTTGCCTTTAGATTTCCACGAACACTAATGGGAGCAGCGAAGGCAAGGTCACTGGGTATTTGCTGGTCCTTGGAGAGCACAATCAAGTCGCTTGCTGGGACGTCACCAAGTGTTCCTGTGGAGCATCTTTATTTAAGCCTTTTGTATTACGGTATATACTGTGCAGATGATACAGAGCAAAGTGTTTGATAATCTGGTTTTAGTACACGTAGACTTCCCTGGCAGCAGTTTAACAACACATTAGCTTTGCTTCTAATTGCTTATATTTGTCTGAATCTGAGAAATGTGTACTGATACTTAAGATTCCATTTAATACAGTCTAATATAGTATATAATCTAAATCAAAATAAAATATCTAGCGGTATAAAGAACGCTATTTTAGAACCCTTTCAGGTGGTGGTGCCCCTCGTGTGCCATAAAACACGTCTACATAACTTGTGCTAAACTGCTCTTCTCACCAGCTACGTTCAGGTTCTCAGCAGCAAAGCCATCAATGAAAACCTTGTGGCCGTCAATAGAGAATGAATCACTCGTCGTTAATACTGCTTGACTGCCAAGAGCCGACATGTTCAAGGCGTTGATCAGCACTCCATCATCATCAAGAGGAGATATGCTGGTGCTTACAGTCATATTCTTCACCAAGACATCATTGGTAAAGTGGAGATCACAGCTGATGACCTGGAATATAATAAGGGAAAACAACTTTGTTTGTTTCAGCGAGGGAATGTGTGTATTAGACCATTCACACGTAATGGGTACCAACCGTGTTTTCATTATCCTGTACAGTTACATCATAAAGCTCATCCACTTGAACTCCATCAATAGTTTCTGCCCAAAGGTCGTGCATGTGCACATCAGAAGAAAATGTTGCACTTCCTGCAGAAGACACATACTAGATAGTAATGTACATATGTTTGGCAATCCGTACTTGCAGTTTAACCAGAGGCAACCAATACATCTAATAAACACTTGATACTATATTCGTCTCCACTAATACGTCGCTATTGAGGATACATGTCATAAGCAAGTTCTGAAGTTTTGAAGAGGTATGGGAAGACTTGCTAAGCTTCCTGTGCGGGAACAACTAAAACATCTAAGAATTCCATTTAACTACTAGGCTCATGTTAGGGATTCCCCTTCATCTTCCCATTGAACGCAGTCGAGAAGAATCTTCTAAAATAGTTCATGCACTATTGAAAAAAACAAACTTAGAGCACATTACTATCTACTTGCCTGTTATTTCTTGATCGGAGGATTTGCGGACCAAAGTCTCAAGGAAACGCTGGACATTAATCTCGGGGGTTTCAGCCAGGAGTCTCTCGGACGTAGCTTTCCCCTTCACTACAAGTTTATGTAGAGTGACTGGTGAAAATATGTCGACCCCCCCAGCACTTTGGTTCCAAGAAGCGGACATCTCGAGCTGTGGCATCACCATGGTTTTTATACTATTATTACATTTAAATACACGCACATGTATAGGTATAACGCCCCCCCCACATAATTTTATACATATATATTACATACTACACAATTGTGTGTGTGTGTGTGTGTGTGTTATTTAAGTAAATCATATGCACACATTTCAATCTGCCATTTCAGCATCACAAGCACCACTACATACAGCCAGAATATCGCAGCCATCGAGGAAGCCTGTGCCAGACATGACGTCACCCATGGCGACGTCCTCCTCGAAGACGACTGTTCCATCCAAAACGCCGGCCTGATCCACGAGCAAAAGGTCACTGGTATTCACTCCGTCAATAACTGGGGCATCAATATTTGCTGTATGAAAGAGATTAACAAATTTCAGAATAGGAGAGGAAATAAAGTTCTTATTTTGAATCTAAACACGTAGATAGCTTACTATTGTGCACTTCTAAAGGTAGGAACATATTTATAATTACACAAACACATATCGTACCAGCTGTAATATCAGAGTTGAAAGTGTAGTTGCCAAGGATACTCTGATCACCATGTTTGGTCAAAATTCTGGGTACAAGTTCGGCCAAATTGATACCATTGATTGTGGTAGGATTGAAATCGCCCAGGACAAGTACAGGTCGATCTAGTCTTTTTGTTCCAGTGATTGTACCATTGTAGTTCACTGGCACTACCTGGAAATGAGTTCTCTCTCTCAGACACAGCCACGAAGTTGGCAACCCTAAAGTCGTGTGCATGTTTTTCCACGTTAAGAAAAAGAAATGCTTACCATATTCAAATGGTCAGTCCAGTTCTTCTTATTTACTACATACAGATTCGGCGTCTGGCTGAAGTGAAGCGCCCCGTTTACGGTGACCTTCCCTTCTAAAACTTGCGGTTGCAACGATTGCCTCCTGAGGCTGCGTGTTGCTAGGTCGTCAATGTCAACTCCGTCAACCGTGCCAGTGACGTGGAGTTGGTCTACTGTCATTTTCAAAGATAATTACACAAATTATTGTACTTCCTGGTTGGTTTGACATTCTTTGAAACAAAAATACTTAGATATACAGTTTTGTTTGATCCAAGAAAATCATTGAGTCTATACCTATCAACTTGTTTGCAATTCATCCATGATTTGCATTGAATATTTAGTGTCCAAGGAAAAACATTTGCAGACGATCTGAGCTCTCCACAAGAGACGCATGCTAATCTTTAGAAAACGTTACCCATATTTCGTTTTACTTTGAGAAACCCACTCACTGTTCTTTATTACAACACGTCACATGTAAGTACCGGTAACTGTTCCTTCGAAGTCAAGAGGTCCAGAAATCGTCGCATTTTCGTTTGTCAACACAATGTCAGCTGCTGCCGCTTCCAGACGTATACCGTTCAGACTCTCCAGCACCAAGTCAGCGTTGGACAGACTCACTGATTCGGCTTTTACCTTCCTCGTAAAGGTGAGTGTTTCTTTCATGCAAACGAAGGGTGCGGGGGGCGGGGGGGGGGGGCAAAGAGAAATCAGGAAATATATAGAATCAACTGGTTAATTTAAGAAAAAAAAATATGCTTACTGTAAGGTTTTAACTTACCTGTGTGAGGTACAGTATGATCCAACATCAGTAGGTCCGAGGATACATTCCAACCGTTCAGTTTTCCACTGATAGACAAGTCACCATCAACTGTCAACTTTCCACCAATTTCCTGCAAATGTGAAAATGAAGAAAAAGACCTCGACCAGGTTACACAGACTATAACTATATCCAAAAGCAGTAAAAGAATGTGAATGACAGAAACACTCACCACTTTCCCTTCTATGACCTGCTCACTTGTTCTGTCGATTACCTCGGTCTCCAAATCGGAAACATCCACTTCATCAATAGTCTTGCTATCAATCATTTCCAGATCTCCCTTTATTGTTACTGGGGCCTGTGTTGGTACAGACATATCAGGACATGCAAGAACATTATAGTGGGGAATAGTGGGTGATTTACATAAGAATGAAGAATGCTCATCAATAACTAAGGCAATTTTGTTACCTGGAAAACATATGATCCAGTAACGGTCTGTGGTCCCTTTACATTGAAGTAGTCGGTCATCTGATGCCGGTTTATACTTGCTCCATTCATGGCATCTCTTGAAAGCGGAACACCAATTAATCATTGGGTTATGTAAACTGTACAGTCTAACACCAAGATTATGCTATTCTGCAACCATAGATTGGAGAATTCAAAACACTCCTCTGATCCCGTCATGATGTCCCTCACCAACTCTAATTCAACGGGACAACATCAACCGGAAATATGTTATTCTGCAAAGTGAAACTCAACGCAATTTCCTGGTGTCAACTGTGTGGGTTTGAATGCGTTGCCCTTTGATTCTTCAATTTCATCGTAGTTCATTTTTTTCTTCCATAGAAATTCATGGATTCTGTAGGAATATTTCTACTGCACATTTTAAGTTATCATTGTATCTAAATTCTGAAAACCAAGTCATACAAAAGATCTGATTTGTAAATAGACAGAAAAAGTCCATGAAAATTTAGATACTTCGGCGTAATAATATAAATACAAATTTAAAGTTTTATGCAAGGATAACTGTTGAAATTATGTCCGCAAGTAGTTTGGAATATCAAAGATATGAAAACAACAAACTATTGGCAAACTGAACTGGAAAGTGACAATTTTTTTTTTTTTTTTTTTTTTTTGCTGAGCATATCTTTACATTGATTGTCTGTTTTCTGAAGGAAAACGGTGTATGAATGATCAGAATAGTCATGAAATAGGCAAACATTAATTAATCACAAATTTCCACAATTCATATATCTATAGGTATCATTATTAATTTCACATATAGAAACCTAGTCCTCGCTTGCTTTTTCCCAGTATCACCTCTTCCTCTAAAGCGTCAATTTTGTTGGAGAATAATTGGTGAAAATGCGACCAATCATCATTCTTCAACAGAATCCTTATCCGATTTGTGAGCATCCATACCAAAACGGACTTATTATTTACATTCCATGAAATGTGTATTAGGCCTATTACCAGCATACAAAATCACCGCCACAGCTCAAATCAGCTCGTGCCCACGGACAGTCATACAACAAAATGCACTCCTTCCTCATCACTGAGAGGACTCACCGGAAAGTGGCGTTGTTCAGGGAAGGCGAAGCCGTGACCACTTGATCTGTGCTCTTCCTCCAGTATCGTCTGTCGACGCCAGTCATCGCAAGGTCATTTATGTTGCCTGTCGTCACATTTCCTGATGCCTGAAAGATCACTTGTTACTAAAGATATTGAAACTAGGAATAAGTATGTAATTTACCTGTTTCATCATTGGTACTTAGAACCTCTCAAAAGATTGATGGGCCATGACGCATGGTCTTGACTTTCCCAGTTTGGAGCCAGCTTCCCTGTCAGCTCATGACTGCTGATGAGTCTGCCTCCAACCATGTCCACTCCCTGTAGTCCATCATCAGTCCTTCCCCTTACCAAAGCAAAGCAGTTGCCGTCTTAGGCTTTAGCAAATCGTCTGCCCTCTTTTCTCTTCCCCTAATGCCCATTAACAATTGTCCTTAGATCCTTTCATCTCTGCTCATTCCATAGATGGAACATGACCAAAATATGAAAGGGCTTTGCAACGGCCTTCAATTTACTAAGAGAATGTCATAATGGCATTGTTATAAATCTTCCTGCCAGTGCTTGGAGGAAAGTTTAAGTAGCATCACCATTACTGGAGATTACCAAAAAGCACCAGCTGACCCGGCAAAGTTTCCGAAGGACTGATTATGGAGGCTAGGGCGTGATATGACGCAATGAATCAGCGTTATAATAACTTCTTTTCAGAATTTCTTAGTCTGTTTTACTTAACTGGGTGTGTTTGAAGGTTATAGACTGTAATATATCAAATATTACTTCACTGAAAAATTAATATTGATGATAATTTCTACTGATTTTGGTTGGAAATTAATTATTCCGAAATTGAAGGGGATTGGGAAAGGAAAAAAAAGAATCCATGAAAGATTACTAAAGTAACTATTTTTAAAAAGTAGATTACCGCCTCAGGTGAGTCGCAGACTGACGACCACAAACCTTCCACTTATAGATCGGTCAGAGGCACGTCAACGGTATACTTATTTATTTAAGTATTTATTTTTAAGAAGATCCCTGCCCTGCTCATAGTAGTAAGTGCACACTTGTCTTTTTTACGAACTTTATAATCTAGTGATATGTGCAAAGTTGTGCTGTTTGCGATGTCCCCTCTAATTCTAATTTAAGCTTTTCCGAGGACTAGAGTCACGAGGCCGAGCGGCCATGCCGGAAAGTGTTCATTTACCCATTTTGTGTACAATTTTCGTCGTGATATTGACCTATATGTGGAAAATTTAATGCTCCCTGTTCCCTCCGGCTGCCTTACGAGCTCTAATCGTGAGGCATCCCAGGTGTAACACATTAATATTTCATACATTGCCTTATTGTATCATGCGTTGTACATGTGCATTTGGAAGCGGATTCTTCGGACTCGCAAGTTCGGAGTGAGAGGAACCTTTGGCGTGGCATTCGTCAATGTCAGTTCCACAAGTGCTCTCAATATATAAATAAATATAAATAAATATAAATGTAAATGAATAAACAAATGTAAATAATTATAAATAAATAAAAAAATAATAAATTTAAATATATATAAATAAATAAATACAAATATATCAATAAAAAAAGTGCGCACACACCTCGCTGGCCTTAACTTAAACCCCCCATCCCTCGGAATGCGAGGGTAATCTTGGTGTAATAAGCTTGAAGATTGGGTACTCCGAAGGCTGGTACGGTGAAACAGACGATAGTATGAGTTGTGCGGTTTACTGTTGGAAACCGACTTGCACGAGCGAGTAGTGGACAGCAGCCAAGCAATGAGTGATGGCCATACCGAGTGCCGACGGACGGAAGGGAGCGCGGACGAGGGCGTCTTCGTGCCTGGTAAACTGAACTGGTAAGGTTATAATGTTTTGTTAAACAAGCAGGACGTGCAAAGGTTACTTCGCACGGCGGTACACAATACATATGGATATTAGTACGAGATTGCACTGCAGATACGATATAACGAACAGAAATTATAGAATATAATGAATGGTCGTTTGATAGCAGTAGCGGATCTGACATCGCCATATCAATATTGGGTTGCACAAACTGTTCCCTCCAACTCAAGACTTTTGAGTCTTAATTTTTTCTACCTCAAGATCTGATCCCTTCTAAAGTTTCGATTTTTTTTAATCGGCCTGAAGTTGGGTTCACAACAGGCCAACCTCGCCTCCTGCCCTTTTAAAATGGAATATACTGTGCAGCTATCTTCGAATTCGATGAATGGGCATAAAAACTGAATATGGCCTTCATATTGCCATGACGTCTTATGCCCACATAGTGCAATTACCAATAAAATCCTACATCCCCATAATCATGAATGTCAAACAGTTATGACTGGCAAATGTAAAACAAAGGTCAAGTCGCGGAAACTTATTCTGGGATAAGATATTCTTACAATGCCCCCACCTGGAGAGGAACAGTCAGGTCGACAGCTTCACTAATCACAAAACTGTCCATGTATTCCATCTTTTTAAGGGATGAAGGGTCGACCATGTTGATTGTAGCACCTTCAGTCATGAGGACACCTTCGCCGCTCGTCACTCGCACACTGCCATTGAATGTGATGCGACCTGTCATGAAATACAGTCAATTCCATATTTGAATATATTAATGAGCATACTGCATGCGAAAAACTTGTACATAGGGAATGAGATCATGTTAACAGTCAAAGTGTTAAGTAAAAATATTAGATATAAAATGCCTTGTTTACACGAAAATCTAACACTTACTTTTAAAAAATGATACCTTTATCATACTGCCCCCTTGACTACAATGTACATTATACTCAACGTTCTGGTTTTACTTTTAATACATTTTTATGTTGCAATTATTTTTTTCAAACATACTATATATGCCATTAGATATCTATCAAATGATTAGCATTCGTATTGTAAGCAATAGAACATGCCTACAGTATATGACGACTGGAGTCCACATGTATTTATGACAAGTGGACAGCTTCCATCATCAATTACCATAAGATATAACAACCATCTTTTGTAGTCCTTTTAGATTATTACTTAATCGAGTTTAACAAATGAATCACAGAAAACGCTATTCTAACGATAAAAAAATCTACACACCTAAATGAATTATAAAAAATTGTAAAAATACCCATAAAGAAGACTATGCTCTCATACCGAGTATTTTACTAGTCCAGTGCTAACAAGTTCAAGGAATATTTATCATTCTCAAAATGTGGATAGAAACGTAATCATCCATATGGCTGAGGACCATGTATGCTAATCAATAACGAGTGATGATTGACTTCAGTACCACATAAAAACCTCATGACAAGTAGAAAGGAGCCACAAAATCAAACACTATTTGTCTCCCATTTTAGGTTACCAACGACTAGAATAATCAGATTACATAAATATAACATGTCAGTCTGAAAAATAAGAGTAACGATTTCTTAAAGAGCAAGAGGAACCTCAGGCCAATACCCCCTACCCTACAGAAGACAATGATCAGCAGAACAAACTTACCGTCTATTACCTGGTCACCTGTAGTAAGGACTGCATCTTGACTGAGGTCGAGTCCGTTTATATTCCCACTATTCATGGACGTGGTGACAGTGGCCTGGTCGAAGTGATAGCTGCCTGATATGACGTCATTAGAAGACACCTTTAACATGTCATTCCACGAGATGCCGTTCACTCTCGGGTTAGTGACACTATCTTCCACGCTTACATCACCGCGGTAAGTGATCCCACCTGCAGACATGAGAGATATCTTGCAATATGAATATCATGGTTCTCATTTCCATTATGCAGTTTTATCTTCACAGTCAAAAGCAGTGACTTGTTTAATTTTACCCGATAACGTAAAGTCGCCCGAAGTCTTGACGACGGACTGGTTAAGCACATTCAAGTCGACATCATTTATGAGCTTAACCTCGGCGTTGCCTTCCACCTTGACAGCACCCAGGGTATAGTCGCCTCTCAGGGTCTGGTTCGTTCGTAGGTTTGTGTATACAGCACGATTCGTCAGATCTGCTAAATCAACCTGTGCAAATTGAATGAAAGCTCTGCAACTGTTCGGGGATACAATGTACAATATATTAATCTAACAAATTTCGCATACATACACCATTAACTAAACCAGCGTCCAATCTCTCGACTACAGTTAGATTCTGTAAAGTCTTCTCATCAGTGAAGGTGGCATTGTCGTCCTTTGTAACCATGTGATCTGAATCTACACCGTTGATAAGAAGGGACATGTTATCGCCAGAGTTGATGGTCATCGCATGGACGTGGTTGTACGTGTGGTTACCAGTCACTTCCTGTGAGGTGGCACTCTTTAGCATAAACTCTGAAAGGAATGGGCGAGGCCAGGTCAGTTCAGTTTTTATTACAAAGGAAGTGGATATATAATGAGATGGACATCTTTCTCTGGTAGGTCTATACAGTCGTGATCTTTGGCAGAATTATTTTTTCTCCTAATTTGATGTGGTAGTACTAGAAGTATTTAAGGTAACATGGACAGGACCACTGTTGACAAGAGATGAAGAAAAACACTTTCGTGATGTTCATGTCAGGAAGATGGATTTATTATAGTATAATTAGCTTTTTCCGAGTGAAAACTATTCTGAAACACCATTTCTACTTGTAAAGGCATATACAAGCTTTTAATAAAGGGATAACTTAACTAAAACATGTCTACGAAATTGTGATATTTTTAAGGGTGAAACGTTTTCTGACATTCCGGATGACGGTTTCCAGAACACAAATTATGTAAAGAAGCTACTCTCACGTCTCCAACTCGACCGAAAAAAAAATATTAAAGAAGGTAAATTCTGAGTCGCAGCATAAACAATTATCACCCTATCATGCTCTTTGCCTACAATTAAACAGAGGGATGAGCAAGGCTACATATTGCTTACTGCGAAAGGAGCACAACTGCAGACTCTTTCCATCATATGCACGCGTCTTAGAAGCTAAACAGTCATGCTATCCTCCTGGAATGCTAATAGATGATTTTGACATGAAGCTTCCATTACAAGCTCTGCTTGATCATACGGTCACGAGATTAATTGAACTACAAAGAGAGGCATTTGAATTACTGATTGCCAGCTAGTGGAATAGACACAGCCACAGAGTCAGAGTTGTCTGCCACCTTCATTTGCCCTATCACTATAAAGGTACAGGACACTAACATCATAGTGTGGCAGAATCTGGCCCCATCATCTCCAATTTATTGTCGACCTCTCCATTTGCAGTTTGCTAAAGAAACACCAGAATCAATGAGTAAAGAGTTTTCTCGTATTGCCAGTGAAATAACTGCACTTCAGCCAACCACTGAAACCGGCATTGAAATTGCACAAAACATCATTCCAACCATGGTTGACGGCAAGGTGTGTCAAGCCCTATCAGGGAATCCATCATCATCGTCATGCTACATCTGCTTGCCCGCCATGAAGCCATCACAAATGAACAATTTAAATGATAAAGGAAAAAGGCGTTGCTAATGATCATATAAAACACAGCATCTCCTCACTGCACCTGTACATAAATTGCATGGAGTGTGTACTACATATTGCCTACAGAATGCAGCTAAAAACATGGAAGGTTCAAGGAAAGGAAGCGGATGATGCTATGGCAGCTGAAAAGAAGAGAGTTCAGAAAGAGCTGAAAAATGAACTCCACATAAATGTCGATGTCAAGGCAGTGGTAACACCAATAACGGCAATATTGCGAGGAAGTTTTTTAAAGAGTGGGCTTTTGTAGCCAGAATAACTGGAGTTGATGGTGAGGTTATCCGGAGGTTAGGGGTCTTGCTAACTGGTTGGATCACACGTGTAAAATCTCTCGGTCAAGAGTAAATGAAGACCTGATCCTCTGATCCAATGGTTGCAGTCCACCGCAAAAGAGGAATGGAAAAAGACAACGAACTCTCCCAGGATGTTCTTTCATTATCAAAAGAATCTTCATACCAACTTGGATGTGGAAAGTGAGTGATGAAAGTGATGATGGAAATTAGTGCCATATAGGCAACATTTGTCGCTAGGTTTTCTGCTATCTTGTATATTTACAGTAATATTATTGTTAATGTGTTTAGTTCTTTGTTTGAACAAATTTGTTTTATTTATCTTGATGTCATTAATAAACATGACAATACACTATCCGTTAGTTTTTTATTCATCTTCAAAACATAAAAGGCTATATGGAAAGGAAGAAATGATGATTAATAATTAGTCAGAATTATTTAGTTAAATATGATGTTAATTCCCGTAGATTTTCTTTTGTGAAGCGCGTGGCCACGTTTTCTCCAAACGAGACCAGTGTGCGCCGTGGTGATCGGACGTGTTTTTGCCTCCTCTCCGCCGCAACATTACAACTCAGCAAACCATGCCATCTCATGGTCCCGCAGTGTCAGAGGGAACTCTGACCCCTCCCCTGAGTTTGTAGGGGCCAACCAGGGGGCCTCCCTGGTGCTTCCTCGGGCAGCTAGCACGAGCTCTTATCCCCAGAGTTAAAGGGGACCCTTGGCCCAGGGTAATGTGCCCCTTTCCCAGGGTACCGGGACCTCAGCCCTAGGAGATGGGCCCCCAGGCAGCTTGGATCAAAGCTGCCTCCCCGCCCAGGAGAATGGGCACCCCCATGGCAGCCAGGGTCAAGGCTGCTCCCCGTCCTAGGGTAAGGGGCACCCTAGCACCCAAAGTAACCCTAACAGTGTCAACAGTGAAAACATTAAAAGCACAATTCTTTATGAAGATGTAAACAGAAAAACAGTGCATCAAGCCGGCAGTGCCATAATAGTGCTAAACACAATTCTGTGCTTTATTGCAACAAAAAGGTCATGGGCAAGATTGGTCATCTGTGAACATATTAGGAAACTATATAGACCGGATGATATTGAACAAGCCCGTGACATTGTGATCAGTCTATCCGACGGTAGAAAACCCAGGAACACGACTCGTAATTTTAAAAGGATGCCAAACATCATCGTAAACACCATGATTGATCAGTGCCTCAAAAATGAAAACATTTGCAACATCAATAACGGACAAGCCCTCCACAGACTGGTCGCCACCACCCCCAAAATCTGGTATTTCCACTTCTTTTGTGATTTTTTTTTCATAAGTGTAAAGACCAAGGAACACAGACCCATCATGAGCCATCTCATACAGATCATAATATGATGGAAAACAAAACAGACCTGCTGATCGGAATGTTCTCAGAACAGCAGTTGCCATCAAGGCAATTATGGGGCATGGTACGATGTGTCATCACCAGCATGAACTCGCCGAGGATGCATCCCTCACCCCCCAACCAATCCCCCCACAACAAATTCCATCCGGTCCCCCATCCCCCACCCATGATCAGAGCACCTACCAAACTTTCGCCTTTGCATCTCCTGCCCCTATCATAACGCCCTCTACCTCCACCCCAAGTAAGGCAGACACAAATACCCCCACCTCCACGCCCTCCACGCCTGTGCCCATGACCAGCAATCCTCCCCTCCCGTTGCCCTCCCCTCACTCCCCGCCCGCGGCCAGCCAGCTGCCCCGCGCCCTTACCGACTCAGCAGCCTCCAAATATGCTGAGCCATCCTCGCGCCTCCCTGCCAGTGCACCCAGCCAGGAGTCCTCCGCCCCCACAACTACACCGGCCTCCCCCAAACCTGCGTCACCCAAGCGCTCGCTCACAGGAAAACCAAAAACCAACAAGGTAGACAATTCCAGCGCTGAAGCTTCAACACAAGTAACACCTAAACAAAGCTAAAAAAAAGAAAGAAACACAAGCACCTCGATCCCAACCGCCACTGGGAAGACACAGCTCAGCAGCAGATGCAGGGTACCTCTGCCCTTCCTACTGCCCCCCTGCTCAAGTAGTGCCACCAGTGGTCATCAATAATTATGCAGAGATCACAAAAACTACGCAAGAAGTTAGTAAGCAGACAGAATCCTGCCAAAATATCGATGAAGAGGGTTATACCACTGTGCTTTCAAGAAAACAGAAAAGAAAAGAAAGAGGAACTCCAAACACCCAAACCGTTGAAAGGAGCCGATCGTCCCGATACACTATCTCTATATCACAAGTTGCCATTCCGACACAAATTAAGAAGATATAAAAGAACATCTTTCAGAAAAATTGGAAATATATCCAGTGTAAAAGCTCAAATGCCAAAAATGACACAGATACTATACAAATTTCACAGTAACAGTTAGGGGCAAAGACATAAAGCCCGAACTATTTATTAACTCAGATGCATTCCCAGACAAAGACAAAGCCTAAACTATTTATAAACTCAGATGCGTTCCCAGACAATGTCAAAGTTTTCCTAAACAGAGACAAGTACAAAAACGATCAGAATGTTTGACCGCGCAAAACTGTCAGCACGGCCAGTGATTAGGTCACAGAACATTTTAAAGATCTAAAGATCTAAACGGTCTATCAAGCATAGAAGCCATCTGGTGGTAGAAAAAGTTCAGCTCTGAAAAAAGATGAAAACTGGAAAAGCCACTGGACCTGATAACATACCAGTGGAAGTGTGGAAAGCTTTAGGGCAGGATGGTATTAGTATTCTGCACAAACTTATGAAACAAATTATGGAAAAAGAAGCCATACCAGAACAATTGAGGGAAAGCACCCTAATACCATTTTTTAAAGAGAAAGGGGATATCCAATGCTGTGAAAATTACCGTGGGATAAAATTAATGTCACACACCTTAAAGTTGTTTGAAAGAATTTTGGACAGTAGGCTTAGGCAAGTGGTGGAAATTGGTAGGCAACAACTGGGCTTTATGAAAGGACTTGGGATAATTGATAGTATTTTCTCCCTTAGGCAAATAATGGAAAAATATCAGGAAAAACATAAAGTGCTACATATGGTATTCATCGATTTAGAGAAAGCATATGATAGGGTGCCACGACAGGAGGTTTGGAGAGGGCTACGTGAAAGAGGAGTGCAAGAAAAGTATGTAAGGGTTATCAAAGAATGCTATAAGGATGTTACTACTTGAGTAAGAAGCACAGTAGGAACAATGGAAAACTTCCATGTGAATGTTGGTCTACAATTTTGTGTCAGCACTTAGCCCATTATTATTTAATAGATGTATTCCGATGTTATTACTCAAAATATTAGGGAGGACCCACCATGGTGCATTTTATATGCAGATGACGTAGTGTTGATATCAGAAAGTAGAAGAGGATTAGAAACCAAGTTAGAAGAATGGAGATGTGCATTAGAGAGTAGAGGCATGAAAATTAGCAGGTCTAAAACAGAGTACTTCTCAACTGATATGGGTGACCAATTGGCCTCAATACAACTGAATGGAAATAGGTTGAAAAGAACAAATACTTTTAAATACCTTAGGTCTATGGTAGATGAAGGTACAGGGATGGAAAGGGAAGTTACTCATAGAATTCAGTGTGGATGGAACAACTGGCGGAAGGTGTCAGGGGTCATTTGCGATAAAAGAGTGCCAATTAAACTTAAAGGAAAGGTACACAAAACCGTAGTTAGACCAGCCTTAACCTACAGCCTGGAAGCAGCACCTCTTAAACATAAAGAAGAAAGAAAGTTAGATGTGGCAGAGATGAAAATGCTTAGGTGGATGTCAGGAGTTACCAGGAAAGATAGGATCAGAAATGAATATATCAGAGGGACAGCCAAAGTAGGGGAAGATTCAAAGAAAATCCAAGAGTCTAGGCTGAGGTGGTTTGGCCATGTAAAGAGAAGGGAGGGTGAAGAACATGTTGGGAGAGAGGTTATGGAAATGGAAGTAGAAGGGAATAGAAGAAAGGGTATACCCAAAACCAGATGGAAAGATTGTATAAAAAGGGACTTGAAGGAAAAGAACATAGATGATATAGCAGTAGTATACAATAGGAGTACTTGGAGAAAACTCATAAAAAACGGCGACCCCGAATAGGGATAAGGTGAGAAGAAAAAGAAGTAAACGAGAGAAATGTAGACACACTGTGTTTGTAAAACATGGCTCCACCAGGAAATAAGTAACTTTATCAAAATTCCAAATTATCAAGTTTATCGATGTGATGCAGGACGAGGAGGAGGAGTATGCATGTTTGTAAGGGATACCCTCAAGTCAAATATGAGATCAACTACAACAGTTAATAATACTCCCGTACAAGATATTTGGGTTACTGTACAAAGTAACATGCTTCCTTCCTTTATTATTGGCGCCGTCTATAGGCATCCTCATGCAAAATCTGAATCTTTTGAATATCTTGAAAAGCCTTAAGGCAACAAAGAGGAGGCTCGGAATAGGGAAAAACCAAATGTATGCAGTAAAGAAACCCAACGGAGAGGTGACATACAATAAAAATGAAATTATCAATGTAATAGAAGACTTCTATCGCAACTTAAACCATTCAAACTGCCAACCACATACGGAGACAAACAACAATTGGAGACGTTTCGGTACAGATATCTGCAGTACTAGATGCAATTCGTAAACAAGGAGTAGATGAAATATACTGCAGATTATTAGAGGATATATAGAGAGATGGTACAGCGACCATCAAAATCCACACAGAAACCAATAAAATACCAATAAAATACCAATAAAAAAGGGTGTTAGGCAGGGCGACACCATCTCACCGAAGCTGTTTACAGCCTGCTTGGAGGAAATATTCAAGAAGTTAGATTGGAAGGAGAGAGGGATTAAAATAGGGAATGAGCACTTAAGCAATCTAAGATTTGCAGATGACACTGTTCTTTTCGGAGAGTCTGCAGATGAACTACAGCAATTAATAAGCGATTTAAATAAGGAAAGTCTGAAGATTATTCTTTTTCATGTTCATTTTCAGGCCAAAGTCATGTTCAACAGTCGAACCCCAGTTAAGCAAATACAAATACAGGGCGAGGTACTAGAAGCAGTGAACGAGTATGTATACCTAGGGCAACTCATTCAGTCGAGTACATCCTGCGAAGCCGAGATAAAACGGCGAATCAGGCTAGGTTGGAGTGCCTTCGGTACTCAGTAATATATTACGAGGTCGTCTGCCACTATGTCTAAAGAGAAAGATTTTTTACCAATGTGTCCTCCCAGTCATGACATATGGATCAGAGAAATGGACTACGACCAAGGCACTCGAGAGGAAATTAGTAAGCGCCCAAAAGGAATGGAAAGGCTTATGCTAGGAGTTAGCTTAAGAGACAAGAAAAAGGCCACATGGATCAGGCAGCAAACAAAAGTAGAGGATATACTCAAGAGCATCAAGAAGAAAAAGTGGCAGTGGGCTGGACACACATACCGGAGACAGGACAACAGGTGGCCAAAGAAAACAACAGAGGGTAATACACGGCACAGACCCAGGGCAAGACCAATGACTAGATGGCGGGATGAAATAGCGAAATTCGCAGGAGTAAACTGGAATCAGAAGACACAAGACCGGAATGACTGGAAAAGATTGAGAGAGGCCTACGTCCTGCAGTGGACTGATACAGGCTGCTGCTGCTGCTATGTATATATATGTATATATATATATATATATATATATATATATATATATATATATATATATATATATATATATATATATATATATTTATATATTTATATATATATATACATACATGTATATATATGTATATTTATGTATATATGTATATATATGTATATATATATGTATATACATATATATGTATATATATGTATATATATATGTATATACATATATGTGTATATATGTATATACATATATGTGTATATATGTATATATATATATATGTGTATATATATGTGTATATATGTGTATACATATGTGTATACATATGTGTATACATATGTGTATACATATGTGTATATATGTATATGTATATATCAGTTCAGCACCTAGATGAAAATTCATGAACGTGCATGTCGAATTCTCATACGAGCTATCATTTCTTACTATACATGTTTAGCTTAGCACAAGCAATCCCTATTGCAAGCTTCAACATATAACTTGCCAATAAGGCTTTGAACACAGGACTGATCAAAAGGTTCTCGACACACACTCACGGTCGGAGTAGATGCCGTTGATGGAGGCCGTTGGCAACCCCGTGTGCATGACGAATCGTTGGGCGTTCATCGTGTGCAGTGACAGGGTTGAACTAACACTCTGGTTGATACCGTCCATCATGAAGACGTTGTGCATGTTCAGGAGTGGCACGTCATTCAACTGCATCATAGTAGTTATCATGTATAGTAATTGCAATAATGAATGATAAATACTGTTATTGAATAACAATGATGACTACAGCCTTCATTGCAATGGTTATAATGTACAGTAAATAACTTATTAAAAGCATATGAAATAGTATGTCATGAATAAGAATAGATAAAAATGTTTAAACATGAAATAATAAATATCAATGACAAGGATTTATTATCAATTATTGCTCATTAATGATGCCTTCTAAAAATAAAGAATGACAATCCCAAAGGCGTTCGCAGCAAGAGCACATATATCATGAATCATAAAAGTGATGAAAGGCCCAGCAGATCCTCAAGACATCAGAGGCAACAAGACAGGCCACGCTCGACTCGACCCACCTTGTCGATCGTGGTAACGTTTGACCCGAACTTGTTAGCGAAGAGCGACGTGACATCAACAGGACCAAGGAGGTCTTGGTTGCCAGAATGATAAAGGATATTGGGGGCGTTGGAGCTGAGGGTCTCCACCAGTTCCTAAGTGGGAAGATGGGACACTGAGTATTTGTCTAAGCAATAGATCAGTATAATGTGTAGATGCTAGAGCAAGACTAACCTCCAGAGTAGAGGTTTTGTTCGAGAAACTGTGAAAGGTATCTGGATTAGTGTTGACAGTTTCATCTCTCCGTATGTTAATTGTCTGAAAAGAAGTCTTGCCCCTGACAGACAGCCCTCCAGCAAAAGTCACTGGGCCTGGCCAAGTCTGAAAAAATAAGTATTAAAACATAAAAAATCGCTAATTCTACTAGCTTCCAGGGTGACTGGTTCACTATAATGCTGATATTTTTTCCCTAAGAGAATAAAAATCCCAAGGATGTTACCAATTTTTGGTCGATCTTCTTGTGCCGGACTGGCACCACTGATCACTAATCAAACCCTTTCGTTGTGTCCTAATTATTGATACTTTACCTGTTTCGTGTTTGTCGTCATCAAGTCAGAAGTCTTCACAATATTCTCGAGGTATGACACACCAGGTTGCCTTCCCTGAAGCTCACTTCGCAAGTCCTTTAGGCAAAGCAGTAGTCCGCCTGGCCTGTTCACGGGAGGCTCTGTAATGTCACAAGAGAAATCCCAACACATAATTGCATCGATACAATTCTTCATAACCATGTACAAATCTATGGAGGAGGAAAAAGAGGGAAAAACGAAATGTATAATTTGAGTGGGCGTTTCCTTACCCAATGCAATTTCTTCTATTTCAACATTTCTTGCCTCCAGACGACTGCCGCCTTGATCGTCTTTGCACATGTAAATTAAAACGTGCTTTTCTTCCATTGGGACCATAAACATGCCTTCTATAAGGCTACAGCTAGTCTCAATGACGAAGTCTGGCCGGTAATGTGCAGACGCATCATCAGTGTAGATAGTGATTGTAGCCTGAAAATATTTAATTATATTTTAAGTTCACCGTAGTTCTAGATCTTACTTAAAGTCCACACAACTTTGTTAACATTTTTTGTAATACTTTCTTCCTATGTCTAGAAACTGCTTGGATACTCACACCATTAGAGACCATTATTATAGTTTCAAGGGACGCGAATGAGAACGTCTGCAGACTGTTGTTTTCCTGTATCAGGGGGATGGAGTCCAGCACTTGCCAGAGCAGCAGCTGTTCGCCTAGTGTGAAGAATACCATTTAATTTATTCATTGTTCGCACTAGCTACTTTGGATAATGAGGAATGTTGAGGCTTTTTTTAAATACTTGGAAACTAACTTGTCCACCAATATATTTTGGGAGCTCCATTGTTATTGAGCGTCACAACATAATGCTTGTTTTCTTGTGCTTCAATGTAGTGCAAAACTTTGTAGACATCTGTGTCCGGCAGTTGCTGGAGGAGGGTCACAGACTGTAGTATGGGATCGAACTTGTACACTTGTGAACCTTCCTGCAAGAATAAATTTGATGTGCAGCTTCAGAAAGTAGAAAACATGTAGCACATCTCTCAAGTCAATATACTATGGACTAGTAATGTACTGTCGCTACTGTTACTCACGGAATAAGCCATGGCAAACACCAGATAGTAATTGCCCCATTCGCTGAAGCCTGTTACGTCATACACGTCCTTTGTTCTAAAGGCCACTTCGTCTTGGCGATCGAAGTAGTTGCCATCCAATCGATATAATCTTGAAACAAAAACATGATCATGAAAATAATCGAAAGAACATGTCCTCATTATATAATGTACTGTAGACATATCATACCATAATCTTGCAATACTAAATCCCTTGTTAAACTTCTCATTTGAATTCGAGAAAGATACCGAGATCTTGCGTGAACCGATCCAGCGCCGTCTGGGTCCTTCGCTCCGACGACCAAATACAACTCGGCCGCCGCCTCGAACATGTACAGTCCCCCCACCAGTCCTTCTCCAAGAATAGTCTGGCGAGACTCGGCTGCCGTCGGAGAAGCGAAGTCCACCACGACGATGCTTACGACGTTGGCCGATGGGGGAGCCATGGCGATCCAAAGCCGGCCGTCAATGATGTGGCTCTGGATCAAATGAGGGAAAGTTGAGCGCATGTTCAGATATGAGGGAATATTAACGTGCATATTAACAAACCATATTATTGCTACAGTTTATAATCGAGATTACCGATACCAGTTTGTAAAAGCTTGTTCAGAGTATGATTTACAATCTAAAACCTAGAATAACTGAAGACGAATTCGCAGCACTGACTACGAATACACAAGCAGAGAGACTTACAGCAATTTTATCTACCCTGTCGAAAGTATTAGGTAATTGGAAGCCTACTCGCTGATGAACCGTGCTTTCAGTTCTGGAAACCTTGAGTACCGCAAGTGTTCGATGGCTATGAGTAGAGAGAAATGGTACTCATATAAATAATTATCCAGGAAGGAAAATCTAATTACAGCACAATATCTAATGAAATGAGAACTTCAACACACTACAACACTTTACCGCTGAAGGGTTTACCTATGAGAGCCTAACACCCAGTAGTCGGCATCTTGCGCGGTCACGACCTGGAAGGCTGAGACGTCTTGAAGGGAAGAATCGCTGGCCATGCTGAGAACCATAGCGTCCGCTCTGTTCACCTTCATTGAAGTAATGTCAAGGGCTGGAAATTCGAAGTGAGAATTTGATAGATGTCTGGGGTTTCACGGGCCAGAAACGGCAAGATGTCCGTTTCGGAGGGAATTCAAAACCTTAATGGATTCTAAAAAATAACAGCTAAACACATGCATTCTTCCTTGATGAAGCTGCTATACAGAGGAAAGCATTTACCTCTCTTATGTCTCCGAGTTTCTGCAGAAAAGGCTTTGCTAATCTGAAGGTTTGCTACATCCAGGATGTTTTCTGTGTATGCGTTCAGGTCTGCTAAAGATCTAAACGGTCTATCAAACATAGAAGCCATCTGGTGGTAGAAAAAGTTCACTTAATTTTATCCTTGTTCTAATTAAAGATGAAAAGCGTATAGGGTGTAAAAAAAGGAAAAAGTTTGGCTTAGATATCCTCCTCCAGCAGCAGCTGGTCTTTAAATATGTATAGATGGTAACATGCATATACATACATATATATACATTATACATACATGTACATATACATAGATATATATTATATATACTGTACAGTACATATATACACGCAAATATGAGCGCGTGAATAGACTTCTGGAGGAATCAGAGCTTCCTACTTTTGCTTATCCATGTATCAAAACAACACTACCATATATATTAATAAAATAATTACGTAAATGTTACGCCTACATTTACGTTTTTTTCTGAAATGTTACTTTTTTAAATATGCAAATCTTATATTATATGACCATCAAATAAAGCACACAGGGAATTTCTGTACCATTTTTATTTTTTTTACTTACTAGGTCGTTGAGGTCTGGCGGCTCTGGTAGAGAAGTAGAAGCAGGCACAAAAACGGCCGTCATCAGTAACACACGCAGGGAGAGAGGGGGCACGTTTGTTTCTGCTTTCATGGTCATATTCCCTCCTGAAGAGAGACTTTCTAAAGACCATGCTAGATGATTTCACTGAAAGCCTATCAGATTTGTGTCCTTTGTCTTTTTTATTTTAAATTATAAAAGTTTAAGAAAATCTTTGTGGGTTAAATGATTAACAAGAATAATCTTCCGTGTCAAAAGATGAAGTCATTAGCGATGCAATCGCGTGTACACGAAACTGTCTCTCGAGCCATTTAATTTGTACTTTCTACTCAAGTCAAAAGGATATCTTAGTTTTGAATAGTGAAGATTTTTTATGGGAAAATATTTAGAACATGACAAGTCCTGGCACGTAGAGCTTTTTAATTAAGTTATCAGTATTATGATGATGATAACACACTTCTTATCAAAACCAAAAGTGGTGTCCACGGCTTTGCCATCGCCGGCTCTTCGTTTATTATTAGACATCTGCACGCCACACGGGGTCGTGACTTGCCCGGCTTTGCTAGTAGGTTACAATTTCTTAAAAGCTTCCGAAAAGCTTTAGGAGTTATGTGAACAGTATTGCCAAATTTGTCGGTAGACGGTTGGGTAAATGTCGATTTTCAGACACCCTTGAAATCTTTAAACAATTTTCTTGCAATCAAATTATCCATGGTTGATGCGTGTTGCTTCGGTGCCGTTTCCTATCGCAAATGAAGGATTGACGAGTTAGCGCCCCCCCTCCTCCCCACTCCACACACACACCGCCATTACGAAAGGTGTATTTTTATTGTGTATTAATACTAGTAAAAATATATTTACATTAATAACAAAATTAATATGAAAAATAGGTTTTGAAACTTTGGGTCTGCGCCACACTTCACACATGGTATAAATGATGTCACGGTAATCTGTCAAATATGCGATACTGAAAGCACGATTAAAGTATTTGACTATCAAAATCGTAAATAATGTAAAATCATATATGTAATAACAAATAACGTAGAAGTTAAAACGTGATAAATTGTTACTTTGTATAATTAAACAAACTTTCATATCGCCTGAATTAAACAATCTGCATAAAAAGGTGTATTCCTTGGAATCGAAATAGAGTGACGATCGTCGCGGCCTTATCGGCTGTCACTTGTCAGCGGTATCACATGTGAAATATTCCAAAATAGAGCTTGTGCGGATCTCAAGCAATTGTCGTAAAAGAATGAACCAGCCAAATCTCAAAATTAAATGTTTGAGCAAATATCCGATTTAAGTGGCCGCGCCGGTCGCTAGAAGGCGCAATGTCGACATGCATCAGCTTTAAAATCAGCGTTTGCACATCTTTAGTATCGGACCGAATTACCTGCATATATCGTACTAAACACTGCGATTTTTTTTCCATTCATGCTACGCTGAAGTGCAAAAGTTATAAACTGTAAAACCGCGTGTACTAGAACGGCTGTTATTTTATTATTATTATTAATTATGGCCATTTCCTTCGTGATCAAATTATTACGATTCTCTGGAGATTGTGACTTCATGTGCGATAATTATGACTCGCCGGTTACCATTATTTGGTCATTGATTTCTACTTCCCTACAGCCTCGCCTTAATACGCCAAGACCTTGTAAAAGTTTGACAATAGTCGCATTTGACTGGTATAAAACCGGCAACCGAGGGTTGAGTTACAAAAAATTGAAGAATTATGAGTGGTCTGAAGACAATGACGTTATTTGAAGAGGTTTTCATTGGGTATGATTTGTCGACGTTTCTTTTACCGTAAATACAATTGTCTTGTTATAAATGGCCCTTATGCAAGGTGTAACCATTTGATTCCAGTACTTAAATATATATTTTCGTATTTAGATCCTCGGTATATACTATCTTGTGCCAGCTATATAGCATTTTATGTTTTATTATTATGACTATAAATTACCTACCATACAAAGTACTACATCCTTACCTGCATCTGAGGATATGCCCTCATCAGGAAGCACTGGGGCAGGGGACGGCAACTCTGAATTTATCCCCTTGAGGCGGATAAATTTAGGCGCTGTCACACTAGCATATTTTCCGTCGTTTTATTTCGTAAATTTTCAAAAATTGTCAATTTTTGGAGGCGCGCAGTCACACTAGCGCTTAACCGCCAGGAGCCATCGGCTTAGTAATGCGATACTCGCCTCGCAGTTGTAAACAAAGGCGCCGAACAAGCGATAGTGCGCAGCGATGCTAAACTCTGTTTTAGCATATGATGAACATAAGTTAATGCAAGAAAATGTTCTCAATCAAATATTCCTCTGAAAGGCGTGTGTCTATGCAAGAGAACTGGCACAGTACAATGTGTTTCAAATCTGGAGGATAAATTGGCGCGCTCTGCAGCTCTACGGATGTAAACAATTAAATGGAGCACTTAGAAATATGTTTGATTATGGAAATAACATTTAGATTTGCATATTTATATTTGTCAATTTCATAGTATTTATAAGAAAAATAAGATTCATTAAATTTTATTATAATTAATGATCTTAAACAAATACAAACATTTTAAAATATAGTTCTTGATTTGAGTCCGCTTGGCCGATAAGACGACGGAAATGTTTTTACGCGGAAACTCGGAATTATCGTCTGACTAGAAAAACGACAATTCGCTCAAAAATTGACAATTTATCAGAAAATTGACGGAAAAATGGTAGTGAGACAGCGCCTTATGAAGGCAAACTGCCCCCCCCCCCCCAAAAAAAAAAAAAAAAAAAAAAGTGGAGTGGAGAGGCTTTATATTCCTTAATAAATATCTAGAAATATACTACTCTAGAAATAGTTTCCGGATACCCGGCCGCATTATCCATTCCTTCAAGTGCCAAACAATCAATATTCTGGGTATGTATATAATCGAGTTTGCCGAGTCAACAAAGTGCTCTGAATGATTTATTATATGAGGTTTAAAGCCATCATCTTTTAAATGCATCCCACCCATCACTAATTAAAGTTGAACCAGAGACAATCTATCTATCATAGGCATCGCTCACTTCTATCAGTGCCAATTAAAGGCACGATGATTATTTTTGTTGTTCGCTCAATGCCATAAAAAACAACCCATGTTTAACTCCATCATACTTGTGGCGAAGGAGCAACGTTTCGTCGATCTCAGCAATTACATCGGCCCCTTCTACTGAATTTTGATTTTTATACCAATTTTCGGTGACTTCCGAACAAAAACTTCGTCAATCTATAGATTTTGAAATATCCAAACAAGCTATCATTTTTTCATGACCATGTTTTTTTAAGCCAATGATTTCCATACACAATTTTGAAAGATTTCAAATGTGTACCCTGTCAGAAGGTGCCGGTGTAATCGCTGGTCGAGAAACACCTCGGGCGCCGCTTAGTCTTCGCGACCGGTTTTTCATCGGCTGCACTGCCAACTATGCTTGTCCGCCCGGTATTTACAAGGTAAATTGCAATGTGGGTAATTTGCCGCTAATGGTAACAAACCGTGCGCTCTTAGAAATGATAACTCTTTTCGTTATTTTGAAAATAATTTGCAATCACTTTGGAATAGATTGGGCTACACCCCTCGCAAGTGTTAACCATGGTAAGAGGTTTAAAAACTGCTTTACTTATCCACTATATATAAATGTCACGCAGGTGTTACCGTGTGATTGTTGTAATATTTTTAACGTAACGTGATTGGCTTGCGTAACAAAATATTGCCTTGTGTGGAGTTATGTAGAAGGTAATTCTAAGTAAGACAACTGCATCGGTTTTGAGTTATTTTTTCTTGCCTCAAACTTGGGGAATCTTGAAACAATAAAAGGGGAGGGTGGCTTTTCTATGTACTTCAAAAACGAATATGTATGAAAATAAACAATAGTAGTTTCACCACCAAGTAACTTTCACACGTTTTCACACGTTCGATGGTGGCATCGAATCTGTACAGATTACGTATAAGTTCTTGTGTACAAATTTCTGTATTCTCTTTTCTGAAGCCAAATATGCTATTTCAAATAAATTGGCTTATATTTTGGGTAAATTTTCCGAACGCCGCCACGTTACGAAATACCACAAAAGTGGTATCGATGGATTCCTCTTGACCTCTACTATTCATATATAGTGAAATTAATGATCGCTTCCACCCCTGGAGCCCATAATCAGGGTCCCGATAGTAGGGGAGGGCATGAAGTAGATCAGGGAAATTGCGGGGTAAAATGTTACGAAATAACATAAAAATGGTATCGATGGATTCCTATCAACCTTTACTGTTCATATATAGTGGAAATCATGCGCGATTCCACCTCTCGACCCCACAATCTGGGTCTCTTTTTTTAAGGCACTTCGTGCTACCTCATCCTACTTCGGGGGATATTTCGCTTGCAAAATCTTAACCCAATGATCTACCTAACTTTGCCTAGTTTTGAATTAATCCCTAGCCAAAGGGGGGCTTCGCCCACCCCTGGTTCCCCCCCTTTTTAGGGCACTTCGTGCAACATACCTTGGGCAAGATACCCCGAAACCACCATCTTCGCCCTGAAAATCAAACATGGCTGTTTACGTATTTCTGGCTAGCGGCAAGGTGTGGACTGGAAACCCCCAATGAATTACCTGCATGCGCTATTATGTTCTCTCGATAGATGGCGCAATATTCCCCATTGTTTACAATATAATTATAGAGTGCCCTCTATTGAGTGGTTGCGTCATTATTGGTCCTAGTTTCCTATCCTGAGGAATATATGAGACGAAGACTCAGTTGCTGTCATCATTGGCTAGGATAAACTTCAAACCTAAGCAAAGTTAGGTAGGTAATTGGTTAAGATTTTGCATACGAAATAGGGCTGGAATTCATATTTTACCCCGCAATTTCCCTGATCTACTTCATGCCCTCCCCTAGTATCGGGACCCAGATTGTGGGCTTCAGGGGTGGAAGTGCTCATTACTTTCACTATATATGAATAGCAGAAGTTGAGAGGAATCCATCGATACCACTTTTGTGGTATTTCGTAACGCGGCGGCGTTCGGAAAATTTACCATATTTTGTGCAGATCTGGGCAAAGGCGAATTTCCAGCTTCTTACAGCCATCGTATCTCGCAATTAAAATTTTTGTATGAAATTCTTTTATGTCGTGTTTTGCGTGAATCTGCTATTTTTTCCGTAGCAAACAGGTTCTGGAATTGTTAAGTCCTGATAGTAGGGGAGGGTATGAAGTATATATTAGTCATATCATGGAATAAAACAAGCTTAAATATACTACGTGTGCAATAAAAGCACGTAACAAATAAAAACGTTTAAAACCATCCGGGTCCGCTGATAATTATGATCTACGAATCGAAGCGCAAAATTTTAATAAAAATCGAAGGGAACACACTCTTGACAAACCCTCTAATTAGGGAGCCCCTGGGGGAGCGGACCTTGAAGAATAATGGATATTGCCTCGCCGATAATACATTTGTTTCAACATGTAATTTGCTGCCATGAAACCACAAACCTTTGTATATAGAAACATTCTGTATTGCACCTTTCTTCGGTTCCGGCGATTTCGTCCAAATTGCTTCACTAAAAATTGCACAAGTTCAACACTCGGGGTAATTGAAGGGCTCTGATATTATACCGAGATGGTGACTTATGTCCTTTTTATCATTTTGCCATAGTATTGATCAAAGAGTGCCCGATAATCGACAATTTTCAAAATCAAACGATTCTCACCGGCACTCCTCGAGGAATGACAGTCGAGTAACTAACTATCCACAGTTTATATAAAAAAAAAAAAAGTATTCGAAATGTTAAATTACTTGAAATGAAATGCACGGAATATATAATAGGGAAAAGAAATACTTACAACTAGAATGAATTGTTACCATGGCATAGTAACACGCACTAGTGGTCATACCGCAGAAATGAGTTACGCAGTTAGTGTAAGCTTGGCATCGTGGGCTATGTGAAATAAATGGGTACATTTTCCGAATAATGCCGCGTTCCTAAATACTACAGAAGTGGTATCGATAGGTTCCTCTCAACCTCTACTATTCACATATAGAGAATGTAATACGCGATTCCACCCCAGTACCCCACAATCAGGGTCCTCCCTTTTTTTTAAGGCACTTCGTGCTACTTACAGCCATATTCTAAGTCCTTAGCACGCAGAATACATGACATGAACATGCCACGATTGATATCTAGAAGCGCGTGTTCATGTCAAAAGCGTGGCAAAAGCATGGTAAAGTCATGGAAAGTATTGGAACAATTGTGGAAACTCCGTGACACGGAGATAGGCTTATCACGAAAGTTACACAGGCGAAAAAAATAATTTTTACTGTATTTCCTCTTACCAATACTTTATATGAGCATACTACTTTTGGAAAGTAATATCTATATTGGATATATTAGGCATCATTGTCCAAGACTTGGATTACAAACCGTTTTAGAAAAACATGGATTCTCTGCTGATTTTGAGTTTGTTTATCTTTTGGCGGACTTTTCGAAGGAGAGTGAAGTTAAATGAATGGTAAAAGTAGTCAGGAACGTAAAGTTAAGTATATAATTATATGAAACATGTATACATTAAATCTATATGTATGATATATTAGTGATACGCATATATTTACAGTATATACACATGCAAAATAAGGGAGATCTATACATAAACACATGATCCCTCTCATCACGTTTGTTTTGATGGATCATAGATTGAATTGCCAACCGCGCATTCGTGAAATGGTTGTCAATTCTTTAACTAGGAACATGTACACTCACTGATTCATACCAAAATTAAACTATCTTTTGTTAATGCTACCTATGATTGTAATTTCTCATGAATTTGCTGTTTGGACAGTGCCATTCATCTAAAACTAACTTTGGAACAGTTGGTAAACCTGAAGCAGCTTACACAGACGTGCCATACTTTTGCGACCTAGAATACCGCCTTCGTGACATGAACACGACATGGACAACATGAACATGACATGGCCA
The DNA here is from genome assembly GCA_017312705.2 of Penaeus japonicus. Taxonomy (NCBI): domain Eukaryota; kingdom Metazoa; phylum Arthropoda; class Malacostraca; order Decapoda; family Penaeidae; genus Penaeus; species Penaeus japonicus. The sequence goes on along the minus strand of BOPN01003820.1, from coordinate 1,764 downwards.
CGACAGGCAGAAAACGTCCTAGAATACGGCTAATAGTGCTACTTAGTAGCATATTTCGTATGCATAATCTTAATTACCTACCTAACATTGCCTAGTTTTGAAGTTAGCCCTAGCCAAGGAGGAGCTTCGTCCTCCCCCACTAGACCCCCCTATTCAGGATACTTCCTGCAACATACCTTGTGGAAAATACTTCGATAACCATCATCCTCGCCTTGAAATTCAAACATGGTTGTGTTAATGTATTTACGGCTACTGACGAGCTGTGGACTGGAAACCCTCATTAAATTACCTACATGCACTTATGTTCTCAATAAATGGTGCAACACTGCACATTGTTTACAGTATTATTATACAGTGATCACATTATTATCGTTTCTAGTTTCCTATCCTGAGGAATATATGCGCTCATGCCTAGTACTTCACACAGCATCACAGATTCAATTGTCGTCATCATGACGCAGTGTGAGGATTATTCGTGGTCGCAGAATCTATATAAGTAGCACAAACAGCCGTATTCTAAGTCTCTGAAGCGTCAAGTACATGACATGAACATGCCGCGATTGGTATTCTAGAAGCGTGTGTTCGTGTCAAAAGCGTGGCAAAGTCGTGGCGTTACGAAATACCACAAAAGGGGTATCGATGGATTCCTCTCAACCTGTACTACTCGTATATAGTGGAAATATGCGCGATTCCACTCCTGGACCCCACTATCTGGGTCCCGATAGTAGGGGAGGGCTTGAAGTATATCAGGGAAATTGTGGGGTAAAATATGAATTCCGGCCATATTTCATTACAAAATGTTAACCATATTACCTACCTAACTTTGCTTAATTTTGAAGTCGGCCTTTGCAAAGAGGGAGCTACACTCCCCTGTGGACCTCCCCTATTCAGGGCACTTTGTGATACTTATGATGTGTAATTAGTTCTGTAGATAAAAATGCCGCGACCACGAATAACCTTCACACTGCGCCATATAATTATACTGTAAACAATGGGGAATATTGCGCCATCTATCAAGAAAACATAACAGCGCATGCAGCATTTCACTGGGGGTTTCCAGTCCACAGCTTGTCGCTAGCCGTAAATACGTAAACACATCCATGTTTGAATTTCAGGGCGAGGATGGGGGTTTTCAGGGTATTTTGCACAAGGTATGTTGCACGAAGTGCCCTAAAAGGGGGGGTCCACCTGATCCCGTGTTTATTTATAAGATACGTTCTAACCATATAACTAACGCCCTAAAAACCCAGGGGAACGGACCCAAAAAAGATGAGGAATGTAACCTCGTTAATACGTTTGTTTCTGCACATGATTTGCTGTGTGAGAAACGTACTTTAGTATATACAAAATCCAAAACTTCTCCTGTGTTCGATTAGCGGGTAAATTCCATGCCAGTATCGTGGTATTCAGTAAGGAGACAATTTTCTGAAATTTTATCCTCAAATGAACTTACATAAAAGATCTTCCAGTCGACAGAATATCTTGCGCTGACCTTTGACTCTTACGGACTGCTTGTCGGGCAACAAGGATGGGAATACTACACTGGCCAAAGGACTGGGCAGTGTTGGAATAAGCCTACTACTCATCCTGGTGAAAGAGTTGTTTGGCAGTTACTTGTGTTTCATCCTGTTTTCACGTGTACGGTAATTATCGTTTAAACGTGAAGAATTTTATTCCACGTACAGAAAATCTTAGTATCTCATTTCGAAAGAAAATATTAATGACAAGGAGAGAAATGTTTCTAACACACACACACACACACAC
>BOPN01003819.1:140000-145438 GCA_017312705.2 Penaeus japonicus | reverse complement strand
TGTGTGTGTGTGTGTGTGTGTGTGTGTGTGTGTGTGTGTGTGTGTGTGTGTGTGAGAGAGAGAGAGAGAGAGAGAGAGAGAGAGAGAGAGAGAGAGAAAACACGTTTGTGGCGACGGGTGCATTTAGGCGTGCGTCTGTGTGTATGTAATTACATATACTATACATATCCTCGGGGAATTAAGCTAACACGAGAAGCGTAGCATATCACCTTCAGGGAATACGAAGGGCGTCCAGGGAGCCCCTATCCTCGCCGCTCTCGCTCTCGCTCTCTCTCTCGTTCTCTCTCTCTCTCTCTCTCTCAATAAACATATCAAAATCAAATCAATCTCTCTCTCTCTCTCTCACTCGCTTACACACTCACTCTCTCTCTCTCTATCTTTACCTCCCTCCTCTCCTCCTTTCCCCTCCCCTCCCCTCCCTCCCTCCCTCCTTCCCTCCCTCTTTCCTTCCCTCCCTCCCTCCCTCCTTCCCTCCCTCCCTCTCTCCGCCCCGACTCCCTCCCCGGGCGCTGACGGTCCCGCCCCCCCCGCATACCCTTTCTCCGCCTCGCGCTCGCTCTTTCGCTCCCCCTACGTTTCTCTCGGGAGCCTTGAGGTCTATGCAGTTATTCACTGTCGCTCTTTCTCTCTTCCTCACTACCGCTCTCGCTCTCGCTCTCTCTCTCTCTCTCTCTCTCTCTCTCTCTTTTTTTTTCTCTCTTCGCTCATCTCTCTAATCATCTTTCTGTGTGTGTGTGTGTGTGTGTGTGTGTGTGTGTGTGTGTGTATATATATATATAAATATGCATGTGTGTATATATATACATATATATATATATATATATACATACATATACATATACATATCTTGGTTTCTAGATATATCTATGCATGCGCGAGCACGTTCTCTACACACAAACATATCTCATCCATCTCTATCGCTTAACCTCTCGATCGAATTTTCTATCAATATACATTTCTTACCGACACCTCCAAGGACCCCAGTGATAGGGGAGGGGGGCGCACGCAACGCCGGGGAACTAGTGGTTATGATTCACCGCCTTCACCTTGGGAGAGTTTCCCCCTCAAGCTAAGGGGCAAAACCACATTCTTTTCTAAGTTAATTCTTATAGTCTTTATCGACTTTTACTTTATGTTCCGTTTATCGGGACTATGAGTAGAGGGAAGGGGTAACTTATTTAAAACGTGAAGACAACATGCTCGGTTTCGAACGCGGCAACTAACTTATTCACACGAAGTTAGCATTAACAAATTCAAACACGCCAACTAACATTTACAAATTTACGGAGTCACACGAAGCCAACAGGTACGGCACCTGAATTCAGTGGGAAAGCATTTACGTATTCACACGAAGCCAGCCGGCACGGTTCCAAACACGGGAACTAACTCTGATGGGAAAGCATTTACAACTTCAAAGTAAACACGAACAGTTCCAAACAAAGCCATTAATTTCGGTGGGAAAACAGTATTAAGATTTCCCTTACGCCTCGCCGTTACTACACTTACCAAGCTTCAAGGTCATTCAAGTTTACGATGACCCTCCATCGGTCGTAAATGTCCCAATAAGAGAGAAAACCTGCCTAGAAAGCTGACCTAATCGTTGGGTCGAAAAGTGAGGTGATGAATGGGTCACCTGCCGAGATCATACGACGTAATTTCAGCTTTCGTTTTTTTTTTTCTTTTTTTCGCCGACTTTTAGGAATGAAATTGGCATACTTAAAAGTTAGAAACATGTAAAGTAACGGTTATATATAATAAATGATGAATGAAATACGCGCTGAAATTATGATAGTGTGCTAATGCCTATTTCTTCTTTGAGTGTACTTATTTCCTCTTATATTACTAAAACAATTTTTACCCTATTTCTTAAAGAATATAACAGCTGGATTACGTTTAGAGGCATCATATGTATAAGATGAAATAGGAATCTCTGCTGGTCAAAAGTAATAAACAAACAAAATCTATCACAGTTCTGAAGCTGAACTTGATTTACTGCGATTTATACAGCCAATCATTATCAATATTGAGAACGCTAAGTAGAAGGTCCGATGACGCGGTTCTGCTAACGCTAATACATATTCAAGGCTATTTACACTCTGGACTTTCAGAGTGAATCATGAATCATGTTACGCCATGAAACAAACACATCCATTCCAAGCTTAATATATAATAACTCTCGATTCTAAATACCGTCGTTGTGAACAGAATCTCAACATGACGTCATCCCTGTGCTATAAATAAACCTGAGCATAAATTACGTCACGATTGTTTACAGGCAATTTCCGACTCGCGAGACAACATGGCCGGTAGGACTCCTCACATCATAGCCTCCTCCCGCACGGAAATTCTAACTGTTAACCAAAACTCGCCCATATTTGCACGTCGGCACGAAATACGCTAGGGGCATGCAATAATATCCCTTACGTACAGTTAGCGTTAGGATTATGAGACCCCCCCCCCCACAGGTGTGTCTCTCCGGACCTAATTATAAACCACCTGCTCATTTTTAAAAGTTTAGTGATCACACACGACTGACAAGCCTTTTCAGACTAGGGTACTCATGATGTTGAAATTGAAAAGGTGTGTGTGTATTTGGATACGAAATTGGCAGAGATCATCTCCGGTTTGATCGAGATATGAGACTCATTTACATAAACAAAAACAAAGGATAAAGTCTTTGTAGGGATTACCTTATTATTGCAGTTTAGATTTCTAATCAATCATAATGAGAATGATGATGATGATGATGATTAAAAAAGTACCGATAACAATGATAATTCAAGACTAAGACATATCTAGTGATGATCATTAGAATAACAATTTTATAATAACGATGATTAATAATATTCGACTTGATCAAATAATAACTTCATAATAAATGATAATTAAAGAACGACACACGTTGACGTCATGACTCTCAGAGCCACTAAGCAAATGCAAATTAAATTGCAATCTGTGATTAAGTAAGGTACTCGATGTTGCTCTTTCTATACGGCCATTAGAGCAGGGCTGACTTTATATGTATGGTTGTAGTGGCGTATGTTGTCATTATCTTTATTATCATCATCATTATCATTTTGATCATCATCCTCATCCTCATTTTCATCACCACCATCATTATCATCATCCTCATTTTCATCACCACAATCATCATCCTCATTTTCATCACCACCATCATCATCATCATCATCCTTTTTAATATCATCATTATCAACAATGTTTTTATTACTATTATCATCATCTTATTATTTTATTCAGTTTATTTTGGCCAAGGCTGGATATTTTACGCAGAATATAAAACGAGATTTAAGTAGAATACAAAAAAATAAAAAATAAAATCGTAAATTCGGTAGAAAGCATTACTTGCTTAAATTGAATTTCATTGCATTATCGCAGTTCTTCTTTTGCATATCACAGAATACCAATAATAATAATAATTGCAACAGCATTTTTAGAGACCAAACCATAGAGTATATCATTGGTAAATGCTATGCACTCACTGATTATCAAATATTAAAAACGTAATGCATACCACGGTACCTGGCTATTTTTCTAATAATCTATACATACTGGAATATAACCAACGCTAATTAATCATAACAACACCTTTGATATCGAATTAATCAAATAACAACTAGAAATTACACATCAGATAAATGGTAGACGAAAATATACAAAGAAAAACAAAACATAAGACTGATCCCGCGTCGCCAACACTAGTGTCTGAACACGTGTAAAATTGCCAAACTTTTTTTTTTAATAATTTTCCTTCTCGCATCCAAGAAAGCATGTTATCCATCCCAAGGTCTGTGTAATGTGTAGGTGGCCGTTAGAATGGGTGTGGTTTGCTGGCTGTGGTAGGAACGGTAAATGCATGAAAATAATCGGGGAAAAAATGAATATCTACCTACTGAAGCGTGTGGTGAGTTACCGACGTTTCTTTCTGTTTGTTTTTTTCTGATAGATTCCACTAACACACTGAACTGCGGTCTAAAAGGGGTAAAAGCTTATAAGTATTGATTTAATAGATCTAAGCAAATATCTTATTTTATCAGAGCTTCAACTTAAACGAAATTTAGTGACGTAACCCATCGTACAGAAACACAAACACACACAACGTTGCGAAATCCGACACTAAGGTTTTGTACACTTCCTTCCTTAATGCCATTGACTTCCTTTATATTTTCTTGACTGCACTGATCGTCGGACCATGAGTCGCATGTCACCTGGCCTTTTACAGTCAAATGACAACCGTGGCAACAACAGCGTCTACGTTGCTAGGTTAGGAGGACTCAGTCTCTGTTATGATTCATGCAAGATGATCTTAGAAACTGCTTAATGGTGGCTAATTAGTGTGATAGTGTTATCTTTGCCATGTTTCATACAAGCACCATTGAGACTTAGTTATAATATGAAAAAATAGTCCCAGTTATTATACGTTACGCAGTTATGGATATATATTATTCATATCATTATGCAAGTTAGCCTGCGCATACTAATCAACATGCAATGCAGCTCAATATACGGAACAGAATTCCCCTAACTCCTAGTCAGTAATCACACAATGCTGAGGTCAAGATTCAGTGATTAGTTTAGGTTAGTGATATGCTGATACCGAGAAGGAAAATCTGCTCATTCGGAATTTCAAAGCAATGTTTGCGTTGTTCAGCAATTGTGAACAAAACACATCGAAGCTGCAGTGCAATAGATTGATTAGAATATCTGTGTGATATTAATGTGATTAGATGTTCTGACCTATGGAAGAACGCCAGTTATAAAAATATCTACATTTATTGTTCTTATCAATTTAACAAAAAACTATAATCATACATATTATAGTTTTCAAACGAATTAACCCTCTAATTACATGCTGCTAATTAAAGAGAAAAGATAATTTCAAAGTAAGTGGAGAACAGCAATAACATTATAACAATAACTATTATCTAACAGGCTAGCTCAGAGCGTGGGCGTGGGGAAGGGAGTGGGTTTGAGCGGGAGGGAGGGAGAGAGAGAGAGAGAGAGAGAGAGAGAGAGAGAGAGAGAGAGAGAGAGAGAGAGAATGAGCGAGATAGGAAGATGACCTTAAAAGGCGAAATGATATCATACAAATTTCAATGCCTAAGGACTGCCTAAGTTAACTTGGTAACTTCTCCGTATGATGATTTTACATTGGCAAAAAAATCTTTTATCATTATTCTTGTAAAAATGTATTTCAACTTTTCAATTTAAATTTCAAATATTACGGTTTTTATTTAGTCGCTTAAAATAAGATGCATCTACAGTGGACCCTAATATCTACCAGAGAATATCTTACACACACACACACACACACACACACACACACACACACACACACACACACACACACACACACACACACACACACACACACACACATGTACACACGCACACACAAACACATACGCATATATGAATAT
>BOPN01003819.1:127500-137500 GCA_017312705.2 Penaeus japonicus | reverse complement strand
TCGGTATTGTTGTTGTTGTTGTTGGTTAACACACACGTGTACATATATACTCTCTTTCTCTTCTTATTACTGAGGTCAGCCATTGCCTTACACGATAGACTCTAGCTCGTCCATAAGAAAAGGGGAAAATATATATGTATTTTTAAATGTTTCTTTCCTCTAAGGTATATTTTGGTCTTCTTTTCAAACCTATTCTATCGCACAACATAGGACTTGCTCTGAGAAAAGATGTTCTTTTTGGGATGATGCCAATATTATTTGTTGCATAAAACGGGGCGAAAGTTAAGTGGACAGTGCGTGATTAGCTCCGCATCTAACAGTTGTCTTACATGGAGTTAAACCTATCGGTTGTTGTTATTGTTGTTATATATATATATATATATATCTCCATTCCTCTATCTTATCTTCTACAATCTGCTACAGCTGTTGCGCACACCGGTTTCTATCTTGTTTTCCCTTTTTTTTTTCCTCTTAATAATTTGAGACTTGAGAACCAGGATGCCAGAGGTGTGCCAGAGAGGTTGTCCGAGCAAGCGAGCTGCATTGGCACGTAGGCTAGTGGCACTCACAAGGCAGCACTGCTCACTGTGAGTGCCCTTTGGCTTCCGTACCCTACGTCAGCACGATACTTAGCAGCTAGTAAGAATGTTATTCTTACCGTTAAATCTTGAATTGTATGTTCTGAAATCTGTTACAGAAAGAAATATTTTGATTAAGATTAGATATAGGACAGTTAGGACCTTAATCCATTACATTAGACCACTTTTATACATGATCCTCCAAAATCAGTTTTGTAGGATTTCAAAAAAAGGAAAAAAAAGAAAAGTTTTAGCGATGCCTCTGTAACAAAGGGGTACTTATTACCTTATAATCGTAAAGATAATAGCTAAACAATATATTCCATTTACAGGCTATTCATTTGTAGCCATTCTGTATCTATTTGTAATAAACTTATCTCTCTTTATAATGTATACATTTCAACCTTATCATAGATATTAGGAAACATAACTCAGAAGCATGGATTTGCGAGGAAGGTTGTTTTACCTAAATTAAGCAAAATTAACCTAATCCGAGTAATGCAATCGAAACTGAGCTCGAAACTACATCTTAATAGAAAACGTGTCCTGGAAGTGCATCCCAGGAGTCCAAACTATTTGAAAACTGAGCCCAGCAGTGCATTGTAATGATTAAAGACAGATCCTAGGAATGCATGTCAACAGAAGACACATCCCGGGAGTGTCAATACAGAAAACGATTCCTGGGAGCACATACCATTCGCGACAACATCCCTTGGAGAAAATATATCCTAAGATGGTATACTGTAGCAGAAAACTAATCTTGGATAGTAAGAACCAGAGCGCATATCCTACAATGAAACAGTCTATACTTCCCGTGACAACGAATTGCATCTTGTTATCCCTTGTTCCAAAATGCTGTCTTTATATGTTGATGCTACTAAAATTTAATTTCAGTTCAGGCTTAGATGAGTCAAATTACCGAGACTTAAGATTTGTTCATTGCAAGATGTATTACTAAAGAAAATATTCTGAACAAATAACCGCTATCGGTGGTAGCATTCGCATGTAATGATATTCATAGAAGTTATTCTCGAATAATTTTCGTCTTCGAGTGACAAAGCTGACAAACAAACAAATACCAATGATAAAAGGGAGGTAGAACTAATTTGAGAGCACGACAGCAGGGGAAAAATCACCAGTGTGCGCTTAGTGGCAACCTTTCGATTAGCCAACCCGGGGACAGTTCACCAAAGTAAACGCGGTAATGATATTGCTGATTTAATTAACGCTGTACCGTAAACACGATCCTGTTGAGAAGATGATCTGGCGAGCTGGGTAATATTGTCCAAAGCCTTGAATTAATTAATTCGCGTATTCTGGAAATGTATGCAAATATACTGAGTTATTTAGATAGCTAAGTAAGATTTTTGCATTCTGTATTGCCGAAGAGGGAGAAAAAACTTCTTGGACATGTTTCCTTCTACAAGGTCAGCCTACAATCAGGGCGGATATATTATGATCTTTTTTGCTTCATCTGACCAGAACGTATTTCTATACAAATTTGACGCATCTAAGTTTATGAGATGTAGAATATCTATACTCTGAAGTATAAGAATTACAATTTTTCTGTCTTACAAAAACATTCAAAACCGTATGACCATACCATGACCTTCAATCACTTTGTGGCGCCTACCTCACATTAAGCTACTCCTGTATTACTTGATGCTAGTGAACAGTATACTCGACCAAGCAGGAGCAGCTATATAGATATGCGTGTCTGTGTGTGTGTGTGTGTGTGTGTGTGTGTGTGTGTGTGTGTGTGTGTGTGTGTGTGTGTTGTATGTATGTTTGTATGTATATATATATATATACATATATATGTATATATATGTATATACAGTATTTGTATATATACATATATATATCTATATATATGTATAAACATACATGTATATATACATATGTACACACACACACAGATATATATATATATATATATATATATATATATATATATATATATATATATATATATATATATATGTATGTATGTACCCACACTCGTGAGTTTGTGTGTTGAAATACAGCACAGCTGACTTAAGGGGAACCCATCTACTATATTTAAATCATCTAACTCTTGAACTGAAGTGTGTGTCTGACATACACATAATTTTCTAGTGGATTGTTCTGTTTAACAATAGTCCTGTTTTGGAGAACTTATCCTTAATGCGTCGTTTTATTCTTAAACTTTCTTCTCTATTATTTATTAACAATATTTTATTGAAAAAACATAATCTTTTTCAATTTTACAGTTCCTAAGATTTTATTCAAAAGCTGAACCATGTCAGCTCGTTTCTCGTTTTGTCTAACGTCGTAAATTTTTCATTTCTTTCTTTCGTTTCCGTAATGCAAGTCCCTCCGGCGGCCATCTGGTGGCTGTTCGGTGAACTACTCGACCCAGCTGATCTATGACCTTCATGAGACGCGGATTCCATACTACTTCAGTGTATTTAAGAGTGGGTCTTTCGCTACTCGTTATGATTTTCTTGGCCGTGTCTTCGTATAGTGTGTGTTTGTGTTTGTTTGTGTTTGTGTGTGTGTGTGTTTGCGTTTGTGTGTTTATGTATGTGCGTGTGTGTGTTTGCATGTGTATTTGTTTGTGTGTATGTGACCTTTATTTTATTTATTTATTTTTGTTTGAGATTCTAAAATTGTAATTTTGAAGACTAAATAACACAATTTAAAGAAGAGAATCTATATTGACATCTTGAGAATAAAGAAAGGACAAGGAGTAAAAAGGAAAGTAGAATGATAGAATGTGGGATAATTTGTTCATTATAAAATAGCTTTTGATTCATAATAGATAGTATTTTGTGAGCAGTTGGTAACATTTTACAGACGGTAAGCAGTGCTTTATTAACAATATTTCATGTCATGCAATTATATTTATAATGATATACCGTAATTGACACTATAGAGATTAACAATTTATTTATTTTTTCTTTATCTTTATTATATTATACATTTTGTCATACGATGCTACTGATGTTATAGATTTGTTGATGAAAGTAAATATTAAGATATAATCGGTCCTAGATTCAATCAGTGACTTATAATCTTATAATCGGTAAGGATTTTGCAAAATAAACATTGTATTGTTATCCCTTGTGTAAGTCAGGAATGTAAGAGACATAACAATATAAGATATTTGAAGAAAAAAAAATGAATAGCGAGAAATAAACGGGAAGTCACATCAGCTGAAGTTGCTAAAAAAAAAAAAAAAAAAAAAAAAGATCACGACCTGATTAATAACAATAACAATAATTTCCTATTTGTATATTTCTCGTTTTCATTCGTGCAAGCAACGCGAAAAACTACACGATCTTAAATTTTCCATTTAAACAAGTTTAGAGAAACTAAAATAGCATTTATTTCCAAAAAAGATTGATTCAAATGTGCAAAACTCCTCCTGGTCTCACTAAGCGCCTACGCATCAATCCTCTGCAATATCAATGTTACCCTTTTTAATTAGATCAAATTGCTTCGGAATGTTGAACCGCCATTAGCTTGTCAGACGCAGCTTGCAAACTCTACTTCGTTTCCTTAACTTTTCAATATTGAAGACATTGCGAATTGCACGCGTCACAGTCTTGCTGATATGACGTCCTATTATTGACATGATGTTGCCTAGATCGTGCTGTTGTTGCTAATGACAGCGGTGTTCGGATCCTTACGTTGTAACGTTGTGTATCACATGTTATGGCGAGTGCTGTAACGAAGACTAATGCAGAAATGAGTTGCAATTATCCGCGGTTCTCATTTGCCTCTTTTGCTTACCAACAGGCGAGGACAGGTGGCTCATTTTGGGTGGGTGGGTGGGTGGGCGCGGCCGGTAAAGACAGATAAGTCCGTAGAACATTCATTATATATCTACATAAACAACCAACATGATTACAACGCCACGCGAGTTTCGAAAACGAATCGAAAATCGAAGTCACCGAATCCAAACAGCTCGCGCGAGTGAGAGAGTTTGAAGCTTCGAATCATGTCTTGTTTTTCGCTCTCGTACTTTATCCATCGTCTTCTTCTAGAGCCTCGCGCGCTCGTTACGTGTTACACTCCCTCGCTCATTAACCTTCAACCTACCCGGATGTGATCGATTAACGAACAGGGGTGTGAGTGGGTATTATTGGCACTCTTGGGCACTCCCCTTCGACCTTCTTAGTTGAGTGTCCTGCAGTCGTGGCGCCAGGACGTGGTGTGACAACGTACGGTCTAGTTGGAAGGTCGCAAAACCTTCTTAAAAAAACACTTTAGGAGCCTGATTGTTTTTTGCCACCTACCAGGAAAGGAAGAAGAGGATCTTACAGGCAGATTCCTGTAGGAGAGCCACCAAGTGAGAGAAAAGGAAAGGGAAGGAAAGATAAGATTTTCCAACGAGCGGAGAACCAGGTGTGTTGACGTGGGAAGATCACGAAATTTTGAAAACGCGTAGTGATTCTTATCGTCCTTATTTATGTTGCAATCAAGGATTATTTACCTATTTGCAACTACTTGCACTAGTGTTACTACCGCTACTGCTACTGCTTTGTGAAAATAACATAGAAAAAAGAAGATTTAAGTAACTGCGTAGTGAGCTCATTTTAACGTATGTCAACGCCTTTTAAGGAGATAACGGTATTTTAAGTCGTTAGATGCGTAGATTTGATATTTTGGTTGTATGTTTATTATTATTTTCATTATGTTGTTATTATCTGAATTATTATGTTGATATTATTGTTATATGTTTATTTTATTTTATTATTTTATTATCAGAATTGCTATTACCGTTATTATTATTATTATTATTACTATTTTTCATTATTAATATTTTCATCATTGTTATTAGTGCTACTATTATTAATTATCATTGTGCTTTAGTAATGCCTCATATCCTTATTACTTGAACGTCACGTCGAAATAGGTAAACATGGAAAAAAAATTCGAATATTTAGATAAACAAACGAACTGAAAAAGAATTGGGAGGAAATTGAACACTGAAAACAATTTTCAAATAGGTATCCTATCTTTCGATCCTATAATCATCTCATAATTGATCTAGCAATAGAATTTAATTAAGAAAACTACAGAAACTCATACCTTTTGAAAGATGAAATGTGAAAACATTAGGAAAATTGCTTTTGAAATGCAATATTGCAATGAGAAATTTTTCTTATTGTCTATAAAATGAATATTCGGAAAAATGAAAACAAATGCAAATTAACTTTGATTCGACAGTGATTGAATCATAAAAGATAATGATTTATAGGTATCATTTATCGCAGTGATACAGACTTTTTTTTAATGTTTAGTGTAAATCTGAAGTGAAAACTTTGAATTCCAAAAAATGATAACTTTTTGGCGACGAACTTCAAAAATCCATAGCTAGATAGATTTAAAAAAAAAAATCAATGTAAATAGAACAAAAACAAAAATACACACCGAAACAAAAAAAAAAAAAAAAAAAAAAAAAAAAAAAATCCACGTCAAAAATTATACACTTCCACAATACATAACAAACAATTCAATAACACATACAACACCAACCACATACCCTACATGTATTACCAACTCAATTCCCAATAATACCATTTCCATCAACATTTGCAACAACGCCCTTCATCTCTCCCCAGGAAGTACGACCATGCAACGGAAGATAAGGATGTTCAAGGCTGAGGTCCTCGTGATCTTGTTTATCACGGTTTCCATGGCAACCTCATACAAAGTGGGGTTTGGGGGCTGTCCTCCGGTTAAACCCATGAAGGATTTTCAACCTGCTGAGGTAACCGTTGTTGTTTTAGGTTGTTTTAGGTTGTTCTGCTGATTGGAGCGAGTTTCTGGTGGTTGGATTGCTAGTTTTAATGGGTGGTGTTCTGATTAGATTACTGTGGTGTGAAGTTTTGGGGGGAGGGAGAGTGAGTGAGGGAGTGTGTGTGTGTGTGTGAGTGTGTGTGTGTGTGTGTGTGTGTGTAAGAGAGAGAGAGAGAGAGAATAAAAGGGAGAGAGAGAGAGAGAGAGAAAGTGAGAGAGAGGGGGGGGGGAAGAGAGAGGGAAAGAGAGAGAAAGAGAAAGAGAGATGGGAAGAGAGAGAAGGAAAGAGAGAGAGAGAGAGGGAGAGCGTGAGAGAGAGAAAGAGAAAGAGAGAGAGAGAGGAGGGGGAGAGGGAGAGGGGGAAAGAGAGAGAGAGAGGCGGAGGGGGAGAGAAAGAGAGAGTGAGTGAATGAGTGAGAGAGAGTATGCGATTTGTAACTTTACTTATGAGCATGTGCATGTGTTTCATAGCAACCATTCAAAAACTTCTTCTTTTCTTTTAACTAGCATGTTTAAGAGACCATTCAGGTAAGGTATAAACAAGGCTGGCTAACTTCACAACACAAGAAATGTAAATCTGAATTTCTTATGAAGATTTAATCGAAATGGGTGTGTGATATTCCTTGCAATTGTTAAGTTAATCAGTCTCGTCAAAGCCACTTTATTTCTATATCTACGTAAAAAAAAAAAAAAAAAAAAAAAAAAAGCAAAGTCTCATCTATACCACAACTATAGCTATGTTTATAAGGCACAGAAGTACGACCATAATGGGTTACGATTTCCCTGGTGATTAAATTGGTGTTTTGTTTACAGTACAAACACATGTTCAGAACACGTGTAGCCACACCTTTGTATTCTAAACCGGAAACTCTTTTAAGAGGATCATTAATGTTGATACTATTGTTGTTCTTCATATTTTATCATCATTATTACATTATTGATATCATTATTTACCGTATTCCACTTCATTCAGAATTATAATCTTCTACGTGTATTATTTTATATGATTTTAATGTGGTTACTATAGCTACTGTTAACACATCTGGTAAACAGGAGTCAGAAACATTATCAAATTAATTCATTACATGTTGAGAGGCTAAACATTGCAAGCGAAGTCGAGATAGCAACATTATCTAGACAAATTATATTGAACAAGTCAAGTGATATGACAAGACGGAACTAAAGTCGTTTCGGTTCGAACTTTGGAAAAAAAATGAAGTAAAAAGCAAACTAGAAATCGCCTGACGAGGAAATTTTTTAAAATACCGAAACGTCACGATAATTGTGTTTGCTAATAGTAGGGATGATGGAGATATTAGCAGTGATGGTCATAATGATAATAACAATAATGATAATGCTAGTAATAATAATAGCAATAGTAATAAGGATGATAATGATAACAATAATAATAATTATAATGATAATAAAAATAATGATAATGATAGTAATAATAATAATAATGATAAAAATAATGATAATAATAGCAATAATAATATTAGTGATAATCATAATGATAATAATAAGGAAAATAATAATAACAACAATAACAATAACACCATAATAATGAAAACGATAATAATAACAATCATAATGCTAATAATAATGATAAGTACAATGATGAATAAGAAATAAAAATCCGTATCTCTCTCTCACCGCAGTTCCAGGGCCTGTGGTACGTGGTCGAGATGTTCAGCACAAACAGCAAATGCGTCACTTTGACCTTTGACCGCCTGGGAAAGCACGACTTCCGGGTCACTGAGGGCAAGGAGTATGTGGCAGCCCAGGTCGTCGGGATAGACCACGCCTTCCAGACCAAGGGCGTTTACAACTCGAGGGCGCCGCACTACCCTGCCAAGTTCCACGCCAGGTGGTCGAATAGTGAGTCGGGGTCTTCAATTTTTTTTTTTTTTCTCTCTCTTTTTTTTTTATCTCTCTCTCTCTCTCTCTTTTTCTCTCTCTCAAATACATATATATAGATATATATAATATATATATATATATATATATATATATATATATATATATATATGGATATATATATCCTTCTCGCTCTCGTCTCTATCTATTTATCTATCACTCTCTTCCTTTATCTACCTAACAATCCTTCGCTCTCTCTCTTTCTCTCTCTCTCTCTTTCTCTCTCTGTTTTGCTCTTTCTTCCTCTACCTAGTTATCAATCTCTCTCTCTCGGAAACCTTCCTCTTTGCTCGTAAGTGGTACCTAACTGGATATCAAAACCGTCGTCCTACCCTTCTAGTACCCTTGTTAAGCTTATCGTTATCTTTCTCGTCAACATATCAATACGACAGTTCTTGCAATGCCAATAAGACCAAGAGAGATTTCACAGGTTATTCAATCTGTCAACGCATCGACATAGTAGTTCTTACACTTTCAATAGATAACGAAGTTTCATATTTTGAGTAGGAAGACATTCAGTACGTCCGCGTCTCAGATCCTATAACTCTTCCTCCTCCTCCTCCTCCTCCTCCTTCCTCCTCGAAGACATCTTCGGAGCAGCGGAGGCCATCATCGTCGACACGGACTACTGGCAATACGCGGTGCTCGTGGAATGCCAGTCCGTCATGTACTTCATGAAGAGGACGTCTGCTTCGATCCTCAGCCGCAGGAGGGATCTCGATCTGCGTGTCCTCAGTCAGGTGAGTTTTGGGAGTTGTGAGAGAAGGGGAGGGGAGGGGGGAGAGGGAGGGAGGGGGAGAGGGGATTAGAGGTAAGTCTTAGAGGGGAGGGAGGGTTAGAGGTACGTCTGAGAGGGGATGGGGGGTGGGAATAGTGGCAACGTCTCAAAGAGAGGGGGAAATAAAAGTTACGTCTGAGAGAAGGGGAGGGGGGGAGGATAAAGGCACGTCTTAGAGGGGGGTGGGGGGGGGGTTAGAGGTACGTCTGAGAGAGAGGGGGAAATAAAAGCTATGTCTTAGAGGAAAATGGCGAATAAAAGCTACCTCTGAGAGAGAGAGGGAACAAAAGCCACGTCTGAGAGCGGGACGAAAAGTAACTCGTTACAGGGAGTAAACAAGACAAACAGAGAGCTAATAACGGCCTTGTTTCTCCCACAGGTGAAGCGAGACCTCTGCGACAGCTACGGCTTCGACTGCAGCGACTTTGAGGCGATCGACCACAACCGCTGCGCGAGCACCAAGCGCGAAGTCGTCAAGAAGATCGAGGCGAGAGCCAGTCCCCTCAGCAACCCGAAGCCCCTGAGGAGGTTCCCCATGCCCGAGGTGGCCAGGACGACGCCCTCGACGAAGACCAACATGCGCACCTTCCGCCCGGTCACGCAGAAGCCGACGTCTGCTCCGGTCACGCCCAGGGTCTACGGGAAGCTGCAGAAGTGGTGCTTCGACTTCTTCTGCTAGACGTCGGATGGGTCGATCGGAAATGTTGCCTTGACTTCGACTCGACTTGATGTCAGATGGGTCGAGCAGGAGCGGTGCCTGGAATTCTGCCTGACCTTAGATGAAGTCTGACGTCGAAGGGGGTCGGTATTCAGAGCGATGAGTATGTGAACTGAAGGTGTTGAGTTCGATGGAAGTTCCTGCAGGAGTAAAGTCGATCTGGGATGCTTTGTGGCATCATGTTGTTGATATCCTTGCATTACCTTGGCAGGATATTTG
>BOPN01003819.1:115000-117500 GCA_017312705.2 Penaeus japonicus | reverse complement strand
GTGAGTGCGATTCTATAACGGATAGGAATACATTGTTTTGGTTTGGATTGACGCAGATCTTGGTGTTTCACTCTTTCCCTGTGGGCGTGGCTTGTGCCTCGTTGGTCGTGGCTTTTGTTTCTATTCGAGATTAATTTTTTATCGTCATTTCTGGAAGACGAAGGAGAATGAGGGAGACGGGGAAGAGGAGAAGGGAAGGGGGGATGAGGGTGAGGAGGAAAATTATTGACTGGATGGATAGAGAGGTAGAGGGAGAGAGAGAGAGAGAGAGAGAGAGAGAGAGAGAGAGAGAGAGAGAGAGAGAGAGAGAGAGAGAGAGAGAGAGAGAGAGAGAGAGAGAGAGAGAGAGAGAGAGATTGATAGCTAGATAGAGGAAGAGAGTAATAGATGGAGAGAGAGAGAGAGAGAGAGAGAGAGAGAGAGAGAGAGAGAGAGAGAGAGAGAGAGAGAGAGAGAGAGAGAGAGAGAGAGAGGAAGAGAGAGAGAGAGATTGATAGCTAGATAGAGGAAGAGAGTAATAGATGGAGAGAAAGATAGATAGGATTGACACGAATTTACCTACTTGCAATAGCATAGGTGGAAAAGACAATGCTTTACACGAACATATGGCGATTTTGTGGATATTTTCAAGGAAATGGGAAATTCAAACTTTTATGGTTCGTGCAGGCGGTTAGGTGATGTATCACAACAATTCAATCAGATCATGTATTAGAGGAAAACCTGTATCAGGACGATATGTACACACACACACACACACACACACACATACACACGTCATTCAAGGCAGAGAAAATTGGAAGAGATTCTTGTCATTAAAAAAAGAGGAAGAAGAAGAAAAAAAGAAGCTCCTTACATTTCTCATGAGTTCGCTTCGTAGCCAGACGCTGTGGAAAGGAAATAATTCTAGGTGGATTTGAGGGTATCAGCCAAGTATTTTAATGTGTTTACTGGATGCAGTTTGTCTGTCATCCACGCCTGAAAAAGTATTTGAAGACTTCGTACATGTAGGCTCTGTGTTGCATTTGTTTTCAAAATCGAAAAAAAAATCAGAAATCAAAAACCTACCTACTACAAAAGA
This sequence comes from Penaeus japonicus, assembly GCA_017312705.2. Lineage (NCBI taxonomy): Eukaryota > Metazoa > Arthropoda > Malacostraca > Decapoda > Penaeidae > Penaeus > Penaeus japonicus. Next base: position 116,422 of record BOPN01003819.1, on the reverse strand, counting down.
TGCTTTAATGCAACACTTGAAAAGGGCTCACTTCCAGATTTTTCGTTGTTCAATGTCTTTGTCGGCCATAGTAGATCTCCATTTACCTTTTATCTGTGGAGGGAAAGATGAAGAAGGTGAACTTGTCCCAAATACGCTACGGACTGAACCACTGACACCTATTAGTCTTCGATTGTTGATTTATGGATGAACAAATGATGGGTATAATTGTCAAACGAGAAAATATATGAAAAAATTAACTTGCACTCTGCCATGCAACTGAACAAAATACAATGTTTGCAAATATCCATTAATTGCCCATCCTAATAATTATTCAAACGAATGAAAGTACTCTCATATTATTGGGCAAAGCTTTGGGCACACTTTGGATGTGTAAAACAACGAACAATGATTCTGCATTCTTCAAGCAAGCGACTTCGAAGCAGTTGCATTTAAGCAATGATCCTTGTGCCATCAAACGACCGGGCCATTTAGCTGCTTTCTCTTCGGATATTTTGCGAAATTGCTTCCAGATTTAGATGCAACTTCGGTTCTTTGAATGAATCGTATATTCCTGTTCTAGTTGACTCTGTCAGTAGATGTTATTAAGATTAGTAAGACAAAATTAATTATCAGAGCAAGAATTACGAGTTATGAAATGGGCCTTTCCCAGTTCTGTGGGTATTTTTTTCAGTATTTAAAGCCTCAGAGTGTTGGTCTTCAATAACTCAAGAGTAAGGCCGGCCTTAAGCTAACTGGACCAATCGCTTCCAATTGGGCCTTGCGCCTAAGAGGCCCACACTAGATTGGAATCTATTTACTTGCATTCATTTTTAGGCGCACATTTTGATTGCTTTCCATTCTACCATAGATATAAGAAGTCTATAATAGACTTTTTTGGATATTTCTATGATTCTACAGACTTTGACGCAAGTTGGCTGGGAATCTAGGCCCATCAAAATTGTTCCCAATCGGGCCCCGTACCTCCAAAAGCCGGCTCTGCTCACAGAAATATTCAGAATGTATTTTCCCTTTCTCTAAAATATACTTTTAATTTCTCATGTGAATGATACCTTTAGAGTACTGAGAAATCAAAAACTTATCTTAATAGATCTTGAATGCTAGAATGAGACCTTGAAAGAAAACCAAACCAAAAAGATGTACTGATTCTTGAAGTAGAAAGCGTTCCCTGCTTCGATGACTATCTCATAAACAGATAAAACATCTGTTCTGGTACTTAACCACTGCCTGGCGATGATGATCGATCAGCATCATCATAAAATAGGACAATTAGAGAAGGTGTGACGAGTAGAGCAAAGTCGGGGACTGATGTTCTCGCATCACAGCTGTTGTTACTAAGTTCTGTGCTTGTGTCATATCCACTCGGTATCGTGGATGTTTGGCTCCGTAGCCATGTTTTTTTATGTACTATTTGAGGTTGTT
>BOPN01003819.1:107500-110000 GCA_017312705.2 Penaeus japonicus | reverse complement strand
ATAATCAAATATCATATATATGATAATCATCACCAACAGCCTCATCAATTTCATAATTATTGAATTTCTCCTTTACATAACACTCATTCTAATTATATTTATTACCATTATTGTTATTATCAATAATTATAATGATTCTGGCCATTCGCTCTGATGCAGAAATATCAGTGAAAGCACGTTATCATTTTAATTTATCCTTATTATTATCATTATTATTGTTCTTATCATCATCATCATTATTATTATTATTATTGTCATTATTATTGTCATTATCATTATCATTATCATTACTAGTATTACGATTAATATTATTATTATCATTATTGTTAGTATCATTATTATTATTATTATTATCATTATTAGTATTACTATTATTAATATCATCATCCTCCTCTTTACTATTATTACGATTATGATTATCATCATCCTCATCAACAGTATCATTATTATGATTTTTATCAGTATGATTATTGTCAGTATTCATTATCGTTATTATCGTTATTATCATTATCATTATTATTGTTCTTATCATCATCATTATTATTATTATTATTATTGTCATTATTATTGTCATTATCATTATCATTATCATTATCATTATTAGTATTACGATTAATATTATTATTATCATTATTGTTAGTATCATTATTATTATTATTATTATCATTATTAGTATTACTATTATTAATATCATCATCATCATCTTTACTATTATTACGATTATGATTATCATCATCCTCATCAACAGTATCATTATTATCATTATCATCCTTATCATTGTTACAACTGTCATTATGATAATTATCATCATCATTCTCAATTAATCCAAGTTACAATTTACACTAAAGTAAATACAATGAACACACATCTCCATACAGACCAATATCATGATTTTTTCCCAACAAACTGACAAATAATCGACAGTTTATCAGTTTATCTTTATTTCCAAACATTTTAAACCATTTTTTTTTTTTTTCGAAAAATCATCTTTTGACAAGCAATTCTTCTCTTTTTTCCCCCCTTTTTAAAGACCACTAACCACACGCGTTGCCTCCTGTTTTTCAACAATTAAAAACACGCCATTTTATTATACATCCGGGAATCCAATCAGGCGCTGGACAAAACAATTTATCAAACTGATATCAATAAATGGCAAACTGTCAAATCGTTTCGGTGGCGCGTTAATTGCATTATTTCCAGATCAATACAACGACTGGCGATACCCGTCAACACTGCAACCACCAACCACCGTTGTCGTAGGAGGATGTTATTTCAGTGGCGCTGTTTCGAAATGATGATGATGGGAATGGGGTCGTGTTTGTTTAGTTCTATTTTTTTTTTTTTTTTTTTTTTTTTTTTTTTTTTTTTTTTTGAGATGGTTGGGATGGGGGGATGAGGGGGATGTGGAGGGAGAGGGGGGAGGGGATGGGGATGGGGGAGGGGTTGGGGATAGGGATGGGGAAGGGGATGGGGGAGGGGGAGGGGATAGGGATGGGGGGAGGGGGAGGGGGTATGGGGATGGGGGATGTGGGATGGTTGGGATGGGGGGATGGGGAGGGGGGATGAGGGATGGGGAAGGGGTGGGAATGGGGAGGGGGAGGGGGATAGGGGGTGGGGATGGGGGAGGGGGATGGGGATGGGGAAGTGGGAGGTGGATGGGGATGGGGGGATGGGGATGGGGGGTGGGGAGGGGGAATGGGGGTGGGGAGGGGGTGGGGATGGGGATGGGAAAGGGGGAAGGAGATGGGGGTTGGGGGTTGGGGGATGGGGGATGGAGTTGGGAAATGGGAGATGGGGGAGGGGGAAGGGGAAAGGGAGGGAAATGGGGATGGCGATGGGGATGGGGATGGGGATTGGGTTGGGGGAGGGGGATGGGGATTGGGAGGGGGAGGGGGAGGGGGATAGGGAAAAGGGTGATAGGGAGGGGGAATGGGGAGGGGGATAGGGAGGGGAATGGGAATGGGGGAGGGGGGATGGGGAAGGGGAAGGGGAAGGGGGAGGGGGATTGAAAGGTTTGTTTTTTTTATCTACCTGTCTATATATCTTCCTATATTTCTATTATCATTTCATACACATTTATCAACATAATGACAAAGCTTCCTAATTCTTCTCCCAAATGCTAGCGATTGAACAAACCAAAAATACACATATCATTCTGAGAATTGCAAACAAAACTGTGATCTAATGAGTTTAATAAGTTCATAAGCAAAAGTTAGTTAATTGACAAGCTAAGCTTCTTTTTTTAATAAGCAATTAAGTTTTGATAAGGCAACAGGGTTAAAAGCGATATTTCGAAGTCTCATTCTTTAATTCCGTCCCGAGAGAAAAGCTGCGATCAGAGACTCTCTAGAATGAGAAGGTGTATTTCGAGACACTAATTGGCGGATTCGTGTGTATAGAGAGGGAGAGAGGGGACAGAGAGAAAAAGTAAGAATCTGATCTTAGGAGAGAGAGAGCGAGAGAGAGAGAGGGGAGGGGAGAGAGAGGGGGAGGGGGGAGA
>BOPN01003819.1:82500-102500 GCA_017312705.2 Penaeus japonicus | reverse complement strand
AAAAAAAGTGATAAAGTAAATGAATAAATAATGATTAAAAGTTATTGAAAACAAAAATGTATGTGTAGTAGAGGTATGCAAAATTTTACCAGAAGTTATATATATGAGAATTCATCTGTATTTGTAAGACTTGCCAATGATTTGCATTTAGAGGTATAACATCTTATATTGGCAACCTTCAGTGCTGATAATTGATTTGCAACTATTAGCATTTGATACTAAAATGAAAATACAGAAAATCCATGCAAACAAGCAAAAAAAATGGAGCTAGAGATTAGAAGTTAAATGATTTTTACAAATCCAGTTGATGACAAATCAAGCCGAGAGGAGAGACACATCAACCAAAGATTAAAAGAAAATGATATTGAAGAATGTATTTGTACTATTTTTCTTTTGGGGGGATTAGGCAATGTAGGATATTATTATCATCTTTATTATTATTATTATTATTATGATTATTATCATCATAGTTAATAATGTTTGTTTTTACTGTTATTATTATTTTATTGTTATTATTTTTAATATTAGTTCATACTAATAGCTAAGGATAAGAATGATTATATTAATGGCAATGATTATAATGATGATGATAATGATAAAGTTAATTATAGGCAGATTGGTAAATATTACTGATACTTTGTAGCCTAAAAACTTTTTTATTTTAATTTATTTGTATATTCATGTATTAATTTATTTGATTTTGTTTTATGTTTTACTTAAACTTTGGTGTTCAAAGATTATCCCATTGGTTTGTATATCAAGGAGCCGATTTTGGATGGTTCGATGGTGCAGCTTGCAGTACATGACCAGAATGATAATATGGATATATGGTACTACGGGTACTGTCTTAGTGGTACACACGGTACTACCAGTTTATTATATTTGGTGGTGGGGGGGGGAGGGGGACTAGAAATGCTAAGAGGTGCTAGTAGATATTTTAGTCTTCCTAGCCATTGTCATAAGCATTGCATTTAGATTAGGAAATGGAGGCAAGTTTTCAGTTATGAAGATTACTACAACTGATGAAAAACTAACAGAATTAAAGAAAATTAATAAGGAAAATAAGGATAATGATGTCAGTGGTGATAATTCCAACAATGGGGCCACAGCGATAGTAATATTAAAAACAATAATCATACGAATAATAACAATAATAAACAAATAAACGCAATAAGAAGATAAATGACACTTGCAACATAAGCAGACCCACAGAACTCAAAGGAAATTGTCCGTCCCGTCTCTCGTCTTATCAAATTATCTCCCCAGTCTGGAAATACCGCACCAAAGGTTGCGATAGAGATTGATAGCTGCGTCCTGTATTCCTGCTCTTGGTGTGTGTCTTGTGATTCCTTTTTTTTTTTTTTTTTTTTCTTTTTTTGTTATTGTGTTTATGGTGATGATGATGATCATTGCTGTTATTTTGATTTGTTTGTTTTTCATTATAATTATTTTTCTTTTGTTTTTAGTATTTTTATTGTGTTTTTTTTTTATTATTATTTTTGTTACTATTGCTATTAAGATTATTATCATTATTTATATTTTCATTATAATTATTATTATTTTATTATTATTATTATTATTATTATTATTATTATTATTATTATTATTTTTATTGTTATTATTATTATCATTATTATTATGATCATTTTAATTTTTACTATTATTAGTATTATCATTATTGTTATTATTATTATTATTATTATTATTATTATTATTATGGTTATTATTTTTATTTATTTATTTTATTATTACTATTATTATTATTATTATTATTATTACTATTATTATTATTATTATTATTATTGTTATTGTTATTGTTGTTATTATTATTGTTTTTGTTGTTGTTGTTATTACTATGATTACTGTTATCATTATTATTATTATCATTACTGTTGTTATTGTTATTACTATTATTACTGTTATCATTATTATTATCATCATTACTGTTATTATTATTGATTATCTTTAATGTTATTATCATAAGTTTATGAAATAGGTAATAATAATAATAATAATAATAATGTTATTAATTGTAACGATTTTGATAATAATAGTAATGATGAAGATATTGCTAATTATAAATGACACGGTAAATAAAGGAGGTTGGCATTACCACCGATACAAGTGAGATCAGTCACATGTGTGAATGCAATAAGGTGCCCCCTCCCCCACCAAAAAAAAAGAAAGGAAGAAAGAAAGAAAGAGAATAAATTGATGAAAAGATGAAGATTAGTCCTCTTCCCTTTCCAGAAACCAGTTCATCACCAAGACGTTTCCCAACCATTTTTCCCTCGTGACGGGAGTTTACGAGGAGACCCATGGCGTCGTGGCCAATTCCATGTACGACCCGGACTTGAACAGGACTTTGACTCTGGACGACGAGGAGTTCTTCGCCCAGAATCCTCGCCTTGTTCCCGTTTGGGTAAGCTTGAGGCGCTGTTCTTCAGATCTGCGTCATTTTGTCCTGTTTGTTTTGGGTATATTACGAGTATATTTAGGAGGAAATTCAATTCTTTGTATTTTTTTCTTAAGTTGTTGCTCTTTCTAAGACTGGATGTGGTATATTATGAGTATATTTAAGAGGAAATTTAATTCTTTGTACTTTCTTTTGATGTTTTTGTTTTTTTGTAAGATCTGATGTATATTGTGTGAGAATTAATGTGTGGTCGTGAATTTTTTTTTTTCATGCGGAAAGTGTTATATAACAATAAAATTTTGTTATGGTTATCCTTCCGGCTTATTAGTGATAGTCATATAACCCCAGTCGATCAGATTCACTTTACACAGTTAGAAAAAATTATTAGATTGGTACTGTGAAGGAATAGGTAACACAGCTCACCCCTTCAACATATAAAGATATTTCAAGATATCCACAATCTCTATGTTTGATACTCTGTTTGTCGCACTCCTCTCTATGGATAAAGCGCATAAGACTCATTCTCAGTCTGCCGTCATGAATAGAGAGCATGACAGCGACACACTTTCCTGCCAAGTAAAGATTATCAAGCTGTCACCATCCCCATTCTTCCCCTTATAAACAAACACTCATGAAATCCGTACCAACACCCTTTTCCCCTTTCCCAGACCCTGAACGAAGAGCACGGAGGCCACTCAGCCTGCATAATGTGGCCTGGGTGCAACAAGACTTTCCGAGGGAGGAACGTTACCTACTCGACCCCCTACCACGAAGATGCGACCTTCAGGGGAAGTATCGACAAGGCGGTGGAGTGGATGACAGACGCGACAGCCCCGGCCAATCTCGTGTTCCTCTACGTGCAGGAGCCTGATACCACTGGCCATGCCTATGGGCCGAACTCTTCCTACGTCGTGGAGGAGTTGAGGAAGGTCTGTTGGAGGAAGTTTTTGTTTATTTCTAGAATTTTATTTAATGGTTTTTAAAATTGAGTTTTTTTTATTGTATAGTATCTGTCCTCTCTTTTTTTCTCTTTTTATATCCTTTTATCCTTTATCCCTTCATTTTATTTTTCTACATTTTCTAATTTTTCCTGTTATGAGTGGTAACTGTCTTTTGATAACTTTTTTTTTTTCCGTTCCTCTCCTTATCCCCTTTTTCTCATTTCTCTTCTTTTTTTTCCTTGTGTTATTCTTATCATTACTATTACGGTTGTTGTTCTCCCTCCCTCCCCAGATCGACGACAACATAGGCTACCTCTACAAAATGCTGACCATCTTCAACTTGCTCGACACGACCGACGTCATCGTGTTGAGCGACCATGGCATGGTGGCCGTGCGAGAGGAGAACATCATAGACCTGGACCAGATTGTCGACCCCAAGCTGTACCACAGCAGTGGAGGATCGCCAGTTAAGCATGTCTGGCCCTATGGAGGTAGAGTGTGTCTGTGTTTGTTTGTTCGTTTATCCCTTCCGCCTCAGGCTTTTTCACGGGGCTAGATATACTGCATTTTTCCTCTTGTGGAAATTACAAGCTTATTTATTCCTTCAGTTATGATGGTCTACTATACCAAATGCTAATTAGTACCACTTTGCTAAGATATCTTATATAGACTCATATTCCAGACCAGAAATTTAGAAAATAGTAGAAAACACACATCTTAAGCTACCCAATGAGTCTTGGATGGTTTTATTGATCAGGGTGCTATTATTCTTTGCTACGTTGTTTTAGGGCATGGTGTCAACTTGGTGTTTTTTCTTTCTTTCTTTTCTTTCTTTTTTTCTTTCTAATTTACATTAGTAATGTCAAGTTTCTTTCCTATGTTTATTTAATTCTTTATATGCTCATGTTTATACTCACTCTTTATTTCTTTTCTTTTAATTCTGCCTTATTCTTATTCCTATTTGTACTCTTATTTATAGCTATCTCTTATTTGTTTTATGTCCATCATTAGTCATTTTTATTATTACTGTATGTTCCTAGCATATCTCTTCATAAAGTCCTAAATTTCCTTTCTTTGAACTGTGCCGGAGAATACCGCTTCACTCAATTTATAAGCCATCTTGAGATCTCTTTCTTATATCTCCTCTCAACTTCCTTCCTTGCCTCCAGACCTCCTCGACCTCTACATCCAGTTCGACAATGGAGCCAAGACCCACAACTACCGCGTCTACCAGAAGAAGAACTTCCCCCCAGAGTGGCACTACACCAACAACCCTCGCATCAGTCGCATCGTGCTAGTGGCAGACGTGGGATACGCCTTCCAAGACTGGAGGGGCCAGATAGACAGTTATAGGAAGAAGGGCCTGCCTGGTTGTGAGTTTTTGTTGATCTTTTTCCGGCTGTTGGGGATTGTGGGCTGTAGGTTGTCCATGCTTTGAGGATTGATTGCTTGTCCTCTGTGTCATCTTTGTTATCCTCATCCTCCCTTCTGTTCTTCTTTCCTCCCTCCCCTCTTCCCTTCCTTTCTTTTCTCCCTCCTTTCCTTCCTCTCCTTCCTTCCTTTCCTTCTATCCTCCCTCCCTTCCTTCCTTCCTTCCTTCCTTCCTTCCTTCCTTCCATCCACCCCTCCTTCTCCTCTCCCTTTCTCCCCTATCCCTTTCTTGTCCTCAACCGCTTGATCATCATTTTTATCATATTTTCCTCCTCCCTTCCTTTTTTTAGAATGGAATCTGGAATATCCTTTAGGGAGATTAAGACATGGCTTGATTGGCAGATCTGCTCTGTTATTTTTAAATATGATTTTAACCATTGAATCTCCCCCATTCCTCCCCCACAGTGACGAACATTTTTGGAGACCATGGGTACCCTACGAACACCTCGGAGATGGAGCCCATATTTGTCGCTGCTGGTCCGTCATTCAAGAGGGGCTTCAAGGCACCTTCCTTCAGCAATGTCGACGTGTACCCCCTGCTGTGCCACCTGCTCTCCCTCCCGCCTGGACCCCACAACGGCACTTTGGAAGTCATCAGCACTGTGCTGTCATACCCAGCGGCGGCAGCATTAGCCAAGCCCCTGCTGATAGCGTTAGGTAAGCTTTTATTAGGTATCCAGTTTACTTCTTTTGGTTTTGTTGCCAAGTTGTGGGATTTTGGGGGGACTGGTTCTCCATACGGGATGGATATCTTTCTTGTTCTTTTTTGTTGATAGTGTTGTTATTTCATAGAAAAAGTGTCTCTTTTTCTCATTCTCCATTTTGTCAGTAGGTGCAGGTGCATTTTTATTTGACTTGAGTAGACTCTTGATTTAGGAAGACAATGTTTTTATCTCTTTGGCCTTGTCTAGTTGCTGCTGCTGTTCTGTGCATGTCTCTTTTTACATGCTTCCTCCCATATATGTCTGTTAAGTAATGATTGTATTCAGGTTTTGGTTGTGTTTTATATTTTCTTTTCAGAATTATGTATCCGATATTTTGACATTTTGCATTATACTGAATACCACAAGTAGAATAATTTCTCAAGTGATTGAGTTACTCCTTCATTTATCAGTGATTAACTTTGTTCACCATCACTATCTTCAAGTGCACAGTATGAGGATAGAATATTTATTCTTACCACATGCCAAATGCATAGCAGACATGAGGTATCTTGCAAGTTGTCATGCAGAAAGGACATGATGTATGTCATCTCAATGATTTATAAGATAGTTTCACATGGATAAGGTTTGTCATTTGATTGCATATTAGTTATATTTGTTTGACACAAGACATCACATATGTCATTATTTATTATATATAAAGAGAGAATATAAAAAGATAAAAGTTTTATCTGAGACTCAAAAAAGGTAAAAAAAAAGTGAAGTATTTCATCCTGTCACTTCATAAGTAGAGCAAAATCTTGTATTTTTTACAAGATTGTATAATTATTTACTTTAATAATAATAATCGGGTTCGGCAAAATCCCACACAATAACCATGTCTGTTTTGGCCAGGGTTATTCTCACTCACGTTCTTGATGGACCTACTTTGACGCTAGAAGGTACTGAGTCTCTCCAAATGCCTTGGATTGGCATCACATGGAGAATTAGAATCTATAATGCTGTTCCTCCTTTGCTTGTCTTGGCTTCGTCACTGTCATATGTTTGTGTTAGCCCTTTGTGTATTCTTGTGGCATGGATATTTGCATGACTTAGTTATTTATAGAATGGTTTGAGAGTATTTTAGTTTTTGTATATTCACGTCTTTTAGTTGTTTTTTATTTATTCCTCTTTGACATTATTAACCCCTCGCATCCGCTGATGTAGACATCATGGCAGTAAGTTAGAGTTTCCCCATCGTCAGATCTTGTCAGTGTGCTAGATGCTGGATTGTTCCTGAATGAACTCCCATTATAAGCTGGAGTACTAGCTTGGTATGGTTGTTAGTCCAGGGAGATATCTAACGATATCTCTTTTGGATACTGAACCAGTGACAGCCTCTGGATTCATTGCTTATCATTTTGGAACCTTGTAATCAAAGGCTTAATTAGATGCATTTATTACATGTATTGTTCAGGTATTTGTGTAATTAAGGAAAGTAGTGTTTAGATGCCATTTGCATTATTTATAAAGTTTTTCCAGGTATTTTCTTTTTTAATGATATGCTGTGTTTTATTTGATGGTTCAAATATTTGCTGAATGTTTTTAACATCACATGCTAAAAGGTTTGCTATGCATTTCTTCAAGTCACTTTTTAAAATACTTTATTGATAAAATGCTTTGATGTTATTAAATTAGCTAATGGTATTGTACATATTTTTTATTTATCAATATTAACCGACTTCAAGTATGTTGTATCAAAGGAGAAGAACAGACGTGATGAGACACAATTCTGTTCTGAGCTTTATGTAATTTTTCTTTCTTTTGGATATTTTTGTGTTTATCTCAATACACTTCATATCTTCACCACTAGATACTGATATAGTAATTCACGGTGGTCTTAATTTAAAAACCTTTACCAAGCATGCAATTCCTTCTCTGTTTTGTTATCAAAAACCAATGCCACCTACGTTTACGAGGGAAGAACGTCATGGTGATGGTGTAGGTAACATTGATTTATTAAAAAAGAATGGCCTTGTTAGATTTCAACATTAGATTCACTTTGCTCAATGTAACAGGATGAAGATTGTCCTTTTACATCATGAGACTTGAAGACTGGTATGAAGGTCAGTCATTGAATATTGTATAATAGGTTGTATTGTACTAACAAGGAGATTTGAATCAGAGACACAGAAAATGCATGACATTTAACCTTTTCATACGTAACAGATGCATCAAATTATTAGATTTTTTTTTTACACAAGGCTGTAGTGATTGATTGATGTAGCACAAAAGGGCACATACTAATTTGCTTGATGAAAGTAGGCATAATGTATATGATATCAAATTATGGCTATTTCTGTGTGGAATAGGAAATGATAATAACAAATGGAGAATAAAAAGTAAATGTTATATAAAAAAAAAAATAGTAATTAAACTTAGAATTTGCAAAGCAATCTCTCTTATCATCAGACTGAATCTGTCATTTTGGGAACTTACAAAAAAGAAAAAAAGAAAAGAAAATGATAATGATAAAGATGATGATAATGACAGTTCAGAAGTGAACCAAGTTAAACAACTTAAACAAGGGTTGGCAACCCCAGGCACCTGTGCCAAACACAAACATATTAGAAAACTATAATAAGGATTATGATGATAAAGATAATAATATAAATTATGATAGTAATAATTATAATGATGATGATAAATGCAATAATAATAATGACAACAACAATAATGATACTAAAAGTCCAGTAGATAAAAAGTCACAGCTGATGAATGAGTTGGTTGAAATATAGAAATCTATATGGCACTGGCACGCTGTATTCAAAAGGTTGCTGACCCCTGCCGTAGAGGGAGAAGCCAGGGAAAAATAAATCCATACAGGTTGTTAGAGTGCATGGTAGAAGATCGTCAACAAATTCAAAACTCAGAGCGAAGGTAAAATAAGAAGCAATTACTATATGAGCTCAGTCAGGTTGGAAATTGTGATGAATTAGATATTTTAGTATTGTTATTATCATTATTTATTTACCTTTTCTTTTAGCTCAGTTAGGATCCCATTCCTCTTGTTTCACTTTTCTAATAATAAGTGAATAACCCTTAGATTAGAAATGTTAGTCTAGATTTGGTTCTGATGTATGGTAATTGTGAGAGATGTGCTGTTGGGTTGTTGATTCAAACCAAAAACAAAAAGAAGTACTGCTTATAGACTAATGCATATGGTTGCAACCCATTTTATATAAGTCTGTGAAGTTGCATAAATAGTTCGAGTGGAAGCCTCCAAAGGTCCTTCGAAACCCATCCTCGTTCTATCAACCAGATATTTGTGCCTTAACCCTTTCACGCCGGTTGACTTGCTATCACATTCAGTGGTTTTTGGGTCAGATGCTGGCAACGAGATATTTGGTCAAGGTTGGCGCTCGGAATGAGTGGGCGTACAGTGCTCACTCGCGGCTAGTGTGCCCGAGAATCCTGAGGCGTTAGGCTTATGCGTTCAAAAACCCCAGCATTCCGACCATTCAGAGCCGGAATAGCCCCGTCATGAATGGGTTAAACAAGTGTAAGGGAGAAAGGAGTATTCTGGTAGAGTTTGTTAACTGTGATAGACAGAGAGCTAGATAGATGGATAGGTAGCAGATGAAAAAGCTCAGAAAAGAGCGCAAACTGCAACAACTGTGAATTTGATAGATCAACCATATATTGAGATGGTGACTCTTATTGTGTAATACCCATTGTCGGATGAAACCGCAAACCGCCCTAGTTTTAGTCTCCCAGTTTACAAAACGCATCAAACAATAATGGAAAGAGTAAAATATGCATTGAAGTGAAATTATAGTAGTCTGTTACTAATAGAAAGATTTGGGATGGCCATTCTGTTCACTAATAAGCGGTTGTTTATAAAATATGGTATGAGTTGAGTTATTATTGTTAGAGCAATCAGTTATTTAACCCACTCACGCCGGATGACGTTCTGACACGTTTCGTGGTTTTCGCGTCGGACGCCGCCGACGAGATATCTGGCCAAGGCCGGCGCTCGTGGTGGGCGAGCGGGCAGCCCTAGGCTCGCGGCCCGTGCGCCCGAGAAATCTCGAAGCGATTCGGTACTGATAAGCTTGTTCGTAAAACCTCGGTATAGCGACCGTGCAAAGCCGGAATGGCCCCGGCGTGAATGGGTTGATAACCTAATGTATTATATTCAAGATGGTTATTGACATGTTTGGCATTTAGATATATGAATTTGTATATTGGCATTTAGACATATGAGTTTATATCCTTTATATATATCCTTTCAAAGTCAAGTTCACCTGTGTCAGCCTTTTTTTCTTAGAGAGAGAAACTTCAAAGCCTTAATTTTACCCTAGTGTTCAAAATTCACTTGCTTGATTTTCATGTATGCTTCTCACAAAATCATAGTTTTAAGATCAGCACTCTTACTGTTATTAAAGATTAAATGGAAATAAAACGAGATATTGATTTTATTATTGTCTTTCTTAATTTTTATTATTCTTCTTATAATTGTCATCATGAGATTTTATTATCAACATTGCAGGATGCCTAGTGATTTTAGTTGGGCTTATCGGAATCCTAGCCTGTGTACTGTCGAAAAGGGACCGTAGAGCTGTGTCGGCTGACTCGCTGATTAATGGATATGTACACAGGTAAGGGAACTTGTTGTTTGTATGCATTGGATTATGTATTTGTTTTTCCTTTTTTATATTTTTTTCTCTCTTTTTCTTCTTCCTCTTTCACTTCACCGTTGTTCCTTTTTTCAATTCATTTCATAATCTATTGCTATTTTTTTCTCTCTTTTTCTTCTTTCTTCTTTACTTCCTCCTCCTCCTCTATTTCTTGCTAATTGTCAAGCATTTGCCTTGTGTATATTACAAAATAAATGTACAATCAATGACATCTGCTCCACCTCCCCCCTCCCCCCTTCCACCCCACCCCAATCCAAAGTATTAATATTAGAGTGCAATCCGAAAGACCAATTGTTAAAGAAAGAATCCTTGAGATATTTCTGAGAATCGAAACTCCAGACTGGATGTTTTAATCGAAGGAAGCAACCTACCCCACAGGAGAGTGATGCGTTCTGAGTCCAGCAAGCTAGCGGACGAAGATGCGAGCGAGGAGGAGTGTCTGTTGGAGAGCGAGGTCGTCACCGTGGAGCTATAAGGCTGGGGGATCTCGAAAGAGGATTTCGTCGCCCGCCTAAGATCACCTTCTTGTCCTGTGACCAAATTATTTTTTTAAGGATTAATTTTCTTTCATGTAGGTTTTAGGATCGGTGTTTTTTTTTTGTTTTTTTTTTTCCACATTTTCTTTTTATACTAATATATACACATAAATAAAAATGCGCCATAGCTTTCAACTTAGCATTTACTTATAGTCGGATTTTAAGAGATGGTGTTACTTCTTTCTTAGATTGATTTATTTATCAATTTTTCTTTCTGTGCTCTTGATTCATTTTATGTGCATTTTAGTACAAGGCTGGTTTTGATACTAAGTCATTGGTAATGTGTTCAAGTCTCCCTTCTGTGGAGATGTTTTTTTGAGCCCCTGTGATGTAAATACTGTTCCTGACAATGCAAAGTGCTATTTCTATGTGCCTTAATATATCAATGCATGGTGCACTGAATGAAAGATATTTATTGTTACATAATAAACTGCATGAATTACAGCCGTTCGCTAACAAAGCACATGAATTACAGGTGTGACTTGTTATTAGATTCGGATTTTAGAAAACTTGAATATATATTATATTATGAATTTTTAGAACCCCAGTTATTTGCTCGAGATTTATATTGCTTGAGGCCGAGGAAAGTAAAGAGAATTTTAAAAGGAACAAAAGACTGATACCAAAGTAGGGTGGATAATCTTAGACTCGGGTTAGTCTAAGATTTCTTCGAAGGAGATAAAAGATTTGTCTGATGCATTTATTGAGCTGTTTCCATATGTCGGCATTTTCTAGGCAAGGGCCCGACCAGGCTCTTGATCTCACCGGGAGGCTTGTTGTCACACTGGAGAGGTCAATATTGCTCAAGGTAATTTTACTCACAGTCCTTAAATAGTAGGTATTCTAGATTCAAATAGAGATGATGATGATATAAAAAGAAGCACTTTAGCAAAGCAGTTTAACCCTCTCTGGACGGGTGATACACTACTGTACCGCTCATTCAAAAGCCCAGTGGCCGGGTGGCACAATATGGTGCCAGCCATTTAATTGATTTAGGCCTAAGCGTTCGAAAGCCCCGGCATTGTGACATGCAAGGCTGGAATGCCCCCGTCATGAGTGGGTTAAGATTGACGCCATCAGTTCAGTGTGATTGATGTTGATGGCTAATGATATCGAGTCTTCCAATTTTACGAAAGAACTCTCGGAATCCTTTGTTTTTTATATCTTATATTGTTTACGGACGTTTCCCAATTATTTGATCATATGTGCACAAACAAATTAATTGCTATTTGATGTTAGAGTTATCCTTACTCTTTGAAACGAGTGAATTTGGCTGTGTATAGCATGTCTCTAGGGCATGTCGTAAAGGTGTTAACGAAGAAGAAAAAGAAGTGCAGAAGGTTTCTTCAGAGAGTGTCATATCACGACTTTAGTTTTCTTCTCATAGATTAGTGTGTAAAGCATTGTAAATTGCTGTATGATTAAAATTTGATTGTTTCTAACTTCATCCAAAGTTAATTGTAACTATTTTCGTCATTGCTAATCAGTTATTGAAGTATATTTGGAGTGCTTGTAGGGTGTTGTAAAATCACATTGTTAATTTCAGTCTCTGTTAGGGTCTAAAAAGTTTTTAATAGATATTCCCAGTTTTATAGATTTATACTGTCCTGATAGTAGTTGGTGGAAACATTGCTAATATAGCAAGTTAGTGCCAACACATTTCATAGTATTAAAAAAAAACTTTGCCAATACATGAAATATTATGGACTTTGTGTTGGAATCTAGTCTTTAAGTATATATTTCCACCCATTGTACTTATAAAGAGTGGGTAAAGTTCAAGTACTTTTTATTTAAGATGATTCTTCCAACAAATGAACCCATTGATTCCAGGGATGTGTTTATCCACTCTGGTTTTATGTCATTATGTTTTCTTATGGCTGACTTCATAAGTTCTGAGTCACAAGGTGTCAGTTAGTAGGCCTACCTCACCTGTTTACCCATTTCCTTGATTTTTTTGTGAAAAAAAACTTGTTTTATTACTCTTAGTGTTGTTGTTAACCCATTGTGGATGGGTGTCATGCGTGATGCAGGAGTTTTTGGCCTCTTTATTGTACTATGAGTAATGAGTGAGTGATGATAACTATAATTGCTGCAAAATATTTTTCACCTAAAGTCCGAAACCTAGATGGCACTGCTCTCTCCTAGCACTAACTGGAGAGAGAGCTTTGAATGGCACCCATCCACAGTCTCTAGCAAGCACTGTCTTTAGAGAGCGATGGCACACAGCAAAGTGCTGACCTCTTGCTCTAAAGTATCAGCGATGAAGGATATGCAGGCAGAACGAGAAGAGGAAGGTGACTCAAACCATGCTCAGTGTCTGTAATGTGCCCCTGTTGCAGTAGTGCTGCCTTGTACTGTGGCACTTACAGTCACAAGCACAGGTTTCCTTTCTCTTCTCTACCTCTGCGAAAAAAATGAAGTTACATTTTGTCTTCCTATAAAACAGCAATACTGAATATAAAGAAAATCATGAGCTGATATGAATCCTATTCTCCAATTTTAATCAACTGCAGAATTGATAGAATACAAAAAAAGGACAAACACAAAAATGATGGTTCAGTTCAGTTCAGACATTTGCGAAGACGTCGCTTCGCTCGGGCTATATGCACAAGGCGGCCCGGCCTCTGCCAGCTATGAGTGCTGACTCATCTTATCTAATTTTATCTGATCATCATTGCTGAATTCAATTCAGCTCAGTTCAGAGAGATTTTGCGAAGACATCGCTTCGCCCGGGTTGTGTGGATGGGGTAGCCCGGTCTCTATTGGCTATAAGTGCTGACTCATTTGGTCATCATAACTGAACTCTTACTGTGGCGGTCGGAATGCTTGTAGGCACTCCAGTTGCCAGGGGGCAAGTGACAGGCATAGCCATCTAACCAGCCCGGCGGCTGTCATCTCTGGGCACTGCCTGAGGAAGCGAGTGTGCTCGCATTCCATCAGGTAGTGGGAATGATTTGCCATGCACAAGGGTAGCCTTTTCTCAGTCTGTACAGACTGACTTCAGCACACCTTGATATTCTAGGAGAGATTATCAGCGACTCATAGCCTGTGGCATCTGAGTACCAGCTGGCCGAGAATGAGGTTCTCGCTTCCTCTCTATGTCGCTGCAGGGCACCGACCTGCCCTGCAACCATTGTTTTACGCCTTAGCAGTTCCCGGCTAGGATGCACCACAAGATCATTCAAGGGTTTCTTCCTGCCTCCGCTAACCTGTCAGCTACGTCATTCCCTTCAATACCAACATGGCTTGGGATCCAGTTGATGATGATGCGTCTTCCCTGATCCAGGATTCTCTGAGCAATGGTGAGAATCGAGGTTACCAGGTAAACGTTATCAAGGGGCTTGCTTTGTTGCAGGTTGTCAATGGCAGCCCTAGAATCTGTGTGTATGACAACATGCCCGTCCGTCTGGGCTGCATGGGCTAGGGCTCCCATAATAGCTACTGCCTCTGCCTGGAGCGAGGAAGCATTGTCAAAAAAGGATGGTAGTGACAATAATGATGATTGTAAGGCTATTTAAAATAATACTAGTAACAATAATACTAGAAAATACAAGGAATAGGGTTAAACAGGAAAGGTCAAATAGGCCTAGTAATTGACTCCTAGGTTACCTACGTGTTGGTGGAGCTTTCTACATGCAAAAAGATTAATAAACCAAACCACAGTGGACAATGCATGTTCCCAGCTTCAACTGGTTATGTGAAATGAATTGATCTGTGCTGTATATGTACTGTGTGCAATGATATAGACTGTCGAGGAGGATTGTGTAATTAGGAGTAGTGAGGTTGTAATGAGATTCCAGAAGACTGATAGACAAGTTACTTTTTTATGTGGCACAGATTAGAAATTGTGGAGTGTATCATTGAAATTTTCAGGCCATTTAAGATGTTGACACAGGTCTAGTTTAACTTGTATCTTTTATGTTACGCTTTAATTAGTTTATCAAATCAGTTGATGATTGTTACTGTATTAGTAATTTGTTTTCTATGAAGAAAAGAGTGTAAGCACAATTATGTTAATTCCACACACGTGTGTGTATATATATATATATATATATATATATATATATATATATATATATATATATATATATATATATATATATATATATATATATATATATATATATATATATATATATATATATATATATATATATATATATATATATATATATATATATATATATATGAATGTGGAATTTTGTGTCGTGAAGTTTGTTTGAATACTTTTTTTCTTTTTCTTTTAACTTTAGACATTGTAAGCGTTGAGTTGTGTATCTTGTTATCTATCTCAATTGGTTAGTGAGAAGAGTGAGAATTCACCATCAATGTCCTTCTCATTTCCAGAGAAATAATTATAAGTATTACTTATAGTATTTGATAGTGTGTGTGTTATATTGAAGGTTCTTTTGTAACAGGTGAAGGAGCTCTCTGCATTTGTTTGAGTGTGAGGTTTGCAACCACAGTTTCAACTTTTTGAAGATATTTTCTTTTCTTTTTTGTTATGATTTTCCATTAGTTTTGTAAATGTTGTTTGTAGAAACTTCATTATCAGCTCGAGTACTTTGTGTCAGTTCCTCCGATATATATTATTTTAATCAGGGTTACACATTATCTTCCTTTTGCCAATGGTACGAACAAAGTTATCCATTATAGACCTCGGTGATTTGCTCTTTTTTCATATTAAAGTGCCAAGCATCTACCTGTTAATTCGTGCTTTAAATTGCGACCGAGTAACAGCCCCTTGTCTGTCTCGGATCAGTTTTAATCTCTGGTAGAGCTTTTGGGAATCGTCCTATCGTCACTATCTTTCAGACTTAACCCTTTCATCACAACAAAGAAGGTGCTCAACCAGACAATTTCCTCTCTTCGTCTTTGTTTGGCAAAGAAAACTTTACTTTGTTCGGGTTGGTGCCCATTGTGTTTTTCTTTGCCCACTTTAGTAGGAGAATTGGTCTCAATGAAAATGATTTTGAAAAAGGAGTAAATATATTACACACGCTCATGCACACGCACACGCACACTCACACTCACACGCGCAGACACACGCGCAGACACACGCGCAGACACACGCGCAGACACACACACACACACACACACACACACACACACACACACACACACACACACACACACACACACACACACACACACACACACACACACACACACACACACACACACACACACACACGCACACACACATATACCTAGATATATATATGTAATGGTTATATTTTATATCAAACCATGTTATGAAAATGTATTCTAGTCACTGGAACAAATACAATTTTTATATTGTTTTATGTTCTTTAACTATCCTTTTCTCATTATATTTTGTCATTGATTACAATTTATATACAATTGTTGATGATTTGTTATTATTTATTATATATCTTATCTATTTACTATTTATGCTACAGTATATTTATTATTCATTACACTATATCATGGTCTATATTCCCCCCATATAAACTGTTTTTCCTGGTAGTATATTTTAATTGATGAATAATAAAGGGTATGACACAACTGCAACACAATAGAAAATTGTTTGAAACTCAAAATATATAAATTTCAATGAGCAGTGTTATTACAATCATTGTGATGATGGAATGTCTCTGCTTGCTGATTAAAGCAGAGGCACATTAAGTAGTAAAGGACAACATGATATTGCTTGAACTTTTGAACACCTTTGCTGAAATGATATTCAAAGGTAACGTTATTCATATCCAAACACTTAGCTCCAAAAAGTGAATGGAAAGTGATTAGTAACACTTCAGTGTTTCATAAAAGAGAGTAAATTATTTAAGTCTCACACCCAGAGCATACTCTTAAAAAGCTCTGATAATGATTTTGCAAATATCAACAATACTGTTTGTATACTGTAGGCTGTGACCAATAACTTGTGAGGAAAACCGAATGAAATGTAGGCTAAGGAAGTAACATTAAAACCAAGAAATGTAGATTTTTTTTTAATCAGTAATATTAACATGATAAAGGAAAAGTAGAAACTCGTACTCAAACACCTAGACACATGTTATATAGCTATATGTATGTCTATCTATATCTATCAACCTATCTACCATATAATTCTAAAGAGGTGAAATAGCCTCATAGATTTTTCTATTTCGTATTAAGTAGCCAAAAGGCAACCTAATATGTAACAGTGTATACATTTCGACAACTTGCTAGTATAGCCAATATCTCACTACATGACAATATTGCACTATGGTCTGTCTTCATTGCACTAAATATCGTGAATGACTGTCCAGTGTCGACTTCTACATAACCCTATATCCTACAGTTTTAGGGCATCGAGATGATATACCAGTTCAGTAACGTCAGTAACTCCTTATCTGAAGTTTTGAGAATTCGCAAAGTCCGAGTTAAAGATATTCCAAGGGCATTCACTCACCCCTTCGCTCGTCATATGCTAAAACATGCTTGTAGATCAGCATTGTTACTCTTGGCGTTTCTAATGTCTATGGAATCTCCACTGGGGGATCAGCCGGTTGCGCAAGCTGAGTTGACAGGAATGAATCAGTTAGTTTTGTCAAATCCTGAGAGAATTCTGAACTGGATATTTTTTTTCACTTATACAATAGATGATTTACTAGACCTTGACCTTGAGGCGATCCTCATGTTGTGGTGGGAGTCATTCAGCATCATTATCATAATCATCATCATCTTCATCAAATATTATTATTATCATCATAATTACCATAATCATCATTGCTATCATCATAAGGATAAGGATAAGTTAGATTTGCGGGGCAGATGCTTCGCCGGGCTTATTTGCACGGAGGCGAGCCCGGCTGAACTAAGCCCACCTGTGTCAGCGTATCCCAACTCGATCCGAGCTTTGGTCTTTACCCACCGTTGTGCCAAAGACACGGCAGTAACCGCCAGGTGACAGTGGAAACTCACGAGCTTGGGCGGGGCTCGATCTGCCGACCACGGGGATGTGAGGTCGGTACATCATCATCACCATTATCATCATCATCACCATCATCATCATCATCACCATCACCATTATCATCATCATCATCATCATCATCGTCGTTGTCATCATCGTCAGTTTCATTACTATTTTTGATACCATAATCATGTATATTAGAATTTTCATTATAACTATCATTGGAGTTGTTATTATTATTAACATTTATTATTGCAACTGATAGTAGCAGCAGTATTAGCAGTTCTAGTAGTAGTAATAATAAAGATATTAGCATCAGTATTGTCATTGTTATTATATTGTTATTAATGAAGATGATAATACCGATGATGATGAGAATCATGATGATGATAATAATAATTATGATTATGATAATTCACGATGATAACAATAGTGGTAATAAAATAATGATAATAATAATGATAACAACAACAAAATATATAAAAGACCAGCAAACGCTAGCCTCGGCTGTGCGGTTCACAAGCGTTCTCCGATAACAAATAACACATAACATTTTCATCTCGACATCTGAACCCTTTAGTGTGCAACATTGATAACAACTGGATTGACCAGCACGATTGCAAGAAGATTCAAGACCAAGTAGATTTTTGATCCTATGTTTATGTAGATAGTTTTAAAAGTATTTAAAAGCACGAAAGATAGGATATTTACATGGTATTTATTATTTTATATATGGATATAGATGCTTGTATGCGTATATGAAGGGGTGTTTATAAATTTTGTGAATTAATTGCTTTTATTGGTTTTAATGTATTTACAATGTTTACACGATTGTAATTTTTGTTATATATATATATATATATATATATATATATATATATATATATATATATATATATATATATGTGTGTGTATGCATGTATGTATGTGTGTGTGTGTGTGTGTGTGTGTGTGTGTGTGTGCGCGCGCGCGCGCCCTATGTGTCTACACACCGTATGTAAAACCCTACCTGCATTCAACTTTCTCCTCAACCCTTTCCTCCACAAACCTGTGACTATTTGGCGACATCCAAAGCCTATATCTCCAGCTCCTCCTCTTCCCCCCCCCCCCCTCCTCCCCCCTCTTACGGTACTTTTTAATATTTTTCTTTCTTTTTCTTTCTTTACTTAGAGTAGTTTCGCTCTGTTTTTAGTATGTGAGATATAAGGATATATAGACATATGTGGAGATTGTTAGGTCTATGTTATTGATAATTCTCCTCTTTGTAAGGAATCGAAATACTGTATATATTAACTTATTAAATCTAATCCTGTTTTATACTAGAATAGATAATACGGTTACTTAACTTGAGCATAGGCTTAGTTAGATAATCCTATTTTGGCCTACAACGACGAAGGAAAATTGCTCAGTGTTTCGGGGTTTATATGGAATTGTTTTGGTAAATGTTTCTTTTGGGTACTTAAAAATATTGTGAAATCTCGAAGTATGTAGGTTTGTGGTGAGGTTTGCAAGTTGTTTATTTTGTCTGTAAGTATATGTGTTTGCACACACACACACACACACACACACACACATATATACATATATATATATATATATATATATATATATATATATATATATATACATATATATATATATACATATATATATGTATATATATATATATATATATATATATATATATATATATATATATATATATATATATATATATAGATAGAGAGAGAGAGAGAGAGAGAGAGA
This sequence comes from Penaeus japonicus, assembly GCA_017312705.2. Lineage (NCBI taxonomy): Eukaryota > Metazoa > Arthropoda > Malacostraca > Decapoda > Penaeidae > Penaeus > Penaeus japonicus. The sequence continues at coordinate 83,173 of BOPN01003819.1, read as the reverse complement.
GAGAGAGAGAGAGAGAGAGAGAGAGAGAGAGAGAGAGAGAGAGAGAGAGAGCAAGAGAGAGAGAGAGGGAGAGAGAGAGAGAGACAGAGAGAGAGAGAGAGAGAGTGAGAGAAAGCAACATTCATTAGAGAGATAACAAGACCGATGACGCCTACCTGTCAAGACTTTTTTTTAGCCTTTGTTTTTGTAAAGAAATCAATGAATTCGTTAGACTGTGAGCGATATGTACAAAATTTCGCAACGCCGTTCGTTACAAACTATCGACGCTGCCTTTATATTCACGATCTCTAACCGTGTTGTTTATTCGTGGGATTTTAATCTACATGTTTTTTACTTTCAACCATATTCGACATTTCATTTATCTTTTTCTATGTCTTTCTCTAGTTTTGGGGGTTTCTATCAAGAATATAATATATTCACACATAAATACATGTTCTTAATTGTTGATCTTATTTGAAGTCTTATTCTATATTTTGATTTTTTCGAGTTTCGAGTTTTCAAAAACGCGTTAATTACATTTCTTGTGATGGGTTGAGATTCCTTCTCATTTAGATTTTTTTTCCTCTGTCAAAATGATATTTATTCTTTGAGAATGAAAAAGAAAGAAAAAATGTATATATGGAGAAAATCGAGATGGTTCTTCCCTGGTCTCATTTTATTCTGATAGAGTGGT